>JAREIS010000365.1:582500-593272 GCA_030060385.1 Muscicapa striata striata | reverse complement strand
AAACAAACCCAGGAGTTAAATTCTTCTTCCTTTCTGATGGATAAAACCCTTCAGGGTTTATTATTTATTATATTTATTATTTATTATATTATTTATTATTTATTATTTATTATTATTTATTATATATTTATTATATATTTATTATATATTTTTATTATTTTTATTTCTCCCTTTTTCCTCTTCTCCTCTTCCCATTGCTGGCTTCACCCCAATTCTTTTTCTGCATTTTGTTTTTTGCAGCTTTTGGGACCAAGACTTTGGGAAACTTTTTAAATCTTCTTTTTGGGATGATTTTTTTCTCCCCAAGCCACTTTTCCACCCAGTTTGGGGTTTTAATGTGATATTCTGTGACTGGAGGCCACAAGATGAATTTCTAACATTTCAAAGTGCTGCTGTTCTCTGAGTATGAATGGTACAAAAAACCAAAAAAACAAAAAAAAACCAAAACAAACAAACAAACAAACAAAAAAAACCAAAAAAAACCAAAAAAATTTTTGATGTTTCCCCATTTATCCCTGCAGGGGATCTCTGGATGTTTATAGGAAAATCCCAGAGCACGTTCTTGGAGGATTGCAGTGGCTGTGAGTATTTTATTGATATTTTGTCTCTTTTCATGGTGGATGGGAAATAAAATCTGTGATTTTTTTAATATTTTTTTTTTTTTGGTGCAAAATACAAGGAGATGTTAGAGGGATGAGCAGGAAGCAGCAGCCATGGGATTTCTGTTTGGGTTTTCTATTTCCTTTTAAAATTGGGATTAATTATAACCCAGTGTGGACAACACCAGCTGAAAGATATTTTTTTATTTATTTTATTTTTATTTTATTTTATTTTATTTTATTTTATTTTATTTTATTTTATTTTATTTTATTTTTATTTTATTTTATTTTATTTTATTTTATTTCATTTCATTTCATTTCATTTCATTTTATTTTATTGATTTTTGATTCATTGATTTTTGATTCAATGAAGGAATGGAGTTCCAATAACCTTGAGTCAGAAGACAAACCAAGTTTGGGGATTAAAAACAACCTCCAAAACCCAAAATATCCCAGCCCAGCCTCCTCCTGGGACAGTGGGAGGGGTCCCTGCCATGGCACTGGGTGGGATTTAAGGTCCCTCCAACCCAAACCATTCCAGGATTCTGCTAAATTCTGGATAAAGTGAGATATAAAGTGAGTGGGATAAAAAAAAAAAAAAAGAATTTGCTGGAAGTGCTTCACACCCCTTCCTGCCAGCATTGCTTCCCATCAGGATGGAGCAGGGGTTTTAATCACTTTTATTAATTTCATTATTTGTCCCATCATATATGATGTCCCATCATATTTGTCCCTGCTGTCTGGGGGGGGGTTCAGGAGCCCTGAATTGTCTCTGATTTCCAGATTCCCAAATTCACTGGCCACAATTGGAAACTCAAATTACAGAGCAACAGGGAAAAAATGTAAAATTCCCAAAATCCATCTGTGCCCCCAGCTGAGCCCTGAATTGTCTCAGATTTCCAGATTCCCAAATTCACTGGCCAGGAATGGAAACTCAAATTACAGAGCAACAGGGAAAAAATGTAAAATTCCCAAAATCCATCTGTGCCCCCAGCTGGGCCCTGAATTGTCTCAGATTTCCAGATTCCCAAATTCACTGGCCAGGAATGGAAACTCAAATTACAGAGCAACAGGAAAAAAATGTAAAAGTTCCCAAAATCCATCTCTGCCCCCAGCTGAGCCCTGAATTGTCTCTGATTCCCAGATTCCCAAATTCACTGGCCACAATTGGAAACTCAAATTAAAGAACAACAGAAAAAATGCAAAAGTTTCAAAATCCATCTGTGCCCTAACTGGGCCCCTGAATTGTCTCAGATTTCCAGATTCCCAAATTCACTGGCCACAATTGGAAACTCAAATTACAGAGCAACAGGGAAAAAATGTAAAATTCCCAAAATCCATCTGTGCCCACAGCTGAGCTCAGGTAATGACCAGTGGATCTCACCAGGGAGGGAGACACAGCAAAACAATTGCTAAATAAAAGGAATCCTTTGATAGCTGGAGCAGCTTAAAGCATAACAAAGTTATTCTATCATGTGCCATTTAATTAAGTGCTGCCTTTCCACATTCATTATACATCAAGCTGGCAATTTCAACCCTTTAATCCAGCCCAGGCAGCTACTTAGTCTCTGTTCATTGTAATTCACAGCTCTCCTTTCCTCTTAATTTGTGTGGCCTGCCCAGGGTGATGAGCATCCCTCCCTCTCTGCTGCTGCTGCTTCCCAAATCTGCTCATGATGGACCTGCAGCTCCTGCTGCAATTCCCAGAGCTTTCACCTCCCTGCAGAGGAAAACCTTTCATCTCCTCTCCCTGCTGCAGTTGCTCACAAAATCCCCATTTTTTCCTGGAAGTTGCTCACAGTATATCCATTTTCCCTCTGGATTTACTCACAGTATCCCAAATTTTCCCCTGGAAGTTGCTCACAGTATCCTCATTTTCCCCTCTGGATTTGCTCTCAGTATCCCATATTTTCCCCAGGGAAGTTGCTCACATAATCCCCATTTTTCCCCTCTGGATTTGCTCACAAAATCCCCATTTTCCCCTCTGGATTTGCTCACAGTATCCCAAATTTCCCCATGGAAGTTACTCACAGTATCCCCATTTTTTCCCCTGGAAATTGCTCACAGAATCCCCACTTTTCCCCTCTGAATTTGCTCACAAAATCCCCATTTTCCCCTCTGGATTTACTCACAGTATCCCAAAATTTTCCCATTTTCTCCTCTGGATTGCTCACAGTATCCCCACTTTTCCCCTCTGGATTTACTCACAGTATCCCAAATTTTGCCCAGGGAAGTTGCTCACAATATCCCCATTTTTTCCCCATGGAAGTTGCTCACAGTATCCCATTTTTCCTCACAAAATCCCCATTTTCCCATGGAAGTTGCTCACAGATCCCATTTTCCCCATTTTTCCCCTCTGGATTTGCTCACAAAATCCCCATTTTTGGATTTGCCATGGAAGTTGCTCACAGTATCCCCATTTTCCCCCTCTGAATTTGCTCACAAAATCCCCATTTTTCCCATGGAAGTTGCTCACAGTATCCCATTTTTCCTCTCGGAAGTTGCTCACAGAATCCCCACTTTTCCCCTCTGGATTTGCTCACAGTATCCCCATTTTTCCCCAGGGAAGTTGCTCACAGTATCCTCATTTTTCCCCTCTGAATTTACTCACAAAATCCCCATTTTCCCCTCTGGATTTGCTCACAGTATCCCAAATTTTCCCCATGGAAGTTGCTCACAGTATCCCAAATTTTCCCCATGGAAGTTGCTCACAGTATCCCATTTTTCCTCTTGGAAGTTGCTCACAGTATCCCCATTTTCCCCCTCTGAATTTGCTCACAAAATCCCCATTTTTCCCCTCTGAATTTGCTCACAAAATCCCCATTTCTTCCATGGAAGTTGCTCACAGTATCCCCATTTCCCCCATTTTTTTCCCCATTTCCCCCCCATTTTTTTCCCCATTTCCCCCCCATTTCCCCCCATTTTTTCCCCATTTCTCCCACATTTTTCCCCCATTTTTCCCCATTCCCCTCTCCCCAGAGCACTGTGCAGAGCTGCTGGGGGCTCTGAAGGATTTGCACTTGAGCTGTCACACACTGAGGGATTGGCAGCTCTGCAGCTTTTTTGTGTCAAGGCTTTGTCAAGGCATTGTTGTCAAAGCTCCTGCCCTGAATACCAACAACTCCTGCTCAAAACATTCTCCTCCCACTTTTACAACAATATTTAATGCTGAGAGGCATTAAAAAAAATATATATATATCTGTATATATATGTATATATATATATATATATATCATTGTATTATTTATTACATATTAATTCCTGCTCAAAACATTCTCCCTTCCACTTTTAGAACAATATTTAATGCTAAGAGGCATTAAAAAAAATATATATATTTATATTTATATTTATATAATTGTATTATTTGCATATTTATATAATATATTATATAATATATATATTATATATTATATGTTATATATATATTATATATTGCATATTAATTCCTGCTCAAAACATTCTCCCTTCCACTTTTACAACAATATTTAATGCTGAGAGGCATTAAAAAAAAATTTTTTAAAAAAATATATTTATATTTATATATTTATATATATATAATTGTATTATTTGCATATTTATATTATATATATTATATATAATATATGATATATAATATATTATATATCATATATAATATATTATATATCATATATATATTACATATTAATTCCTGCTCAAAACATTCTCCCTTCCACTTTTACAACAATATTTAATGCTGAGAGGCATTAAAAAAAAAATATATATAAATTGTATTATTTACATATTTATATTATATATTACATATTAATTCCTGCTCAAAACATTCTCCCACTTTTAGAACAATATTTAATGCTGAGAGGCATTTAAAAATTTTTTTTTTTTAAAATAATTAATTAAATAAATATATATATATTAAAAATTATATAATTTATATATTTATAATATATATTACATATTAATTCCTGCTCAAAACATTCTCCCTTCCACTTTTAGAACAATATTTAATGCTGAGAGGCATTTTAAAAAAAAATGTAAAAAAATTTTTTAAAAATATATATATATTAAAAAATATATTATTTATATATTTATATTACATTTTTTTATATATTGTGTATATTCTATATTCTATATTATTTATATTTATATTTATATTTTTCCTAAAAAATCCCTAAAATATGATTTTTTATTTTTATTTTTTTTCCTTTTCCCAAAGGTTGTGAAAGGCCTGACCTATTTATGGAGCCTGAAGATTTTACACAGAGGTCAGTGGCAGATTTTTAATTTTTTTTCCAATGAAATTTTAACATCAATTTTTTACCAAGACCAAGCAAAAATCTGCTTTGAGTCCAGAATGAATCTTACTCATGAATTTTGCACAATTTCTTGTAAAAACTTCTTTATTATTTTATTATTTATTTTTATTATTTTGTTTATTATTTTATTTTTTATTATTTTATTTATTTTTTATTATTTTTTATTATTTTATTTAATTTTTAATTTTAATTTTTATTATTTTATTATTTATTTTTTATTATTTTGTTAATTATTTTATTTTTTATTATTTTATTTCTTTTTTATTATTTTTATTATTTTATTTAATTTTTAATTTTTATTTTTATTATTTTATTTTAATTTTTATTATTTTATTTAATTTTTAATTTTTATTTTTATTATTTTATTTCTTTTTTATTATTTTATTTTATCATTTATTTTTTATTATTTTATTTCTTTTTTTATTTTTTATTTCTTTTATTTTATTTTTATTTCTTTTACTTTATTTTTTATTATTTTATTTTATTTTTTATTATTTTATTTCTTTTTATTTATGTTATTTTTATTATTTTATTTTATTTATTTATTTCTTATTTTATTTATTTCTTTATTATTTTATTCCTTATTATTGCCCTCCCTTCCTCCCCTGAAAAGAAAAGAACTGAAGAGAAAAAAATGAATTTCACAGGGATTTTAGGAATTGCTGACAGGTGGGAAAAGTCAGCCTGGAAATGAGATGGAAATAGAAAAATTTTTAAAAATTAAATAATTAAATAAATGTATTTTTATAATTGTATAATTTTAAAATAAATAAAACTTTCAGAAATCTTGAAAAATCATGGTGAGGATTTCAAGTTTGGGGTTTTGATGTTTATTCTCTTTCCTGCAGCTCATTTGGGATGGATTTTTTTTTCCTAAACTTCTCATTTATTCCTTGATTTTTTCCTTTTAAATTTTGTTCAAAATGTGTCTGTTTGCAAAAATTAATTCAGATCCACCAAAAGTTCAAAAATCAAGGTGAGGAATTCCCAGGGCAGAGCAGGAAAATCTGGAATTTCCAAGGAAGGGGTGAAGAATTCCAGGGAAAATCAGGAATTTCCATGGAAGGGATGAAGAATTTCCAGAGCAGGAAAATCAGGAATTTCCATGGAAGGGATGAAGAATTTCCAGAGCAGGAAAATCAGGAATTTCCAAAGATAAGATGAAGAATTCCCAGGGAAAATCAGGAATTTCCAAGGAAATTGTGAAGAATTCCAAGGGCAGAGCAGAATCAGGAATTTCCAAGGAAATGGATGAAGAATTCCCAGGGAAAACCAGGAATTTCCAAGGAATAGGTGAAGAATTTCCTGGGAAAATTGGGAATTTCCAAGGAAGGGGTGAAAAATTCCCAGGTAAAATCAGGAAAATCAGGAATTTCCAAGGAAATGGATGAAGAATTCCCAGGGAAAATCAGGAATTTCTGAGGCAGAGGTGAAGAATTTTGTGGGAAAATCAGGAATTTCCAAGGAAATGGATGAAGAATTCCCAGGGAAAATCAGGAATTTCCAAGGCAGAGGTGAAGAATTTTGTGGGAAAATCAGGAATTTCCAAGGAAATGGATGAAGAATTCCAAGGAAAGGGTGAAGAGTTCCCAGGGAAAATCAGGAATTTCCAAGGAAAGGGTGAAAAATTCCCAGGGAAAATCAGGAAAATCAGGAATTTCCAAGGAAATGGATGAAGAGTTCCAAGGAAATGGATGAAGAATTCCCAGGGAAAAATCAGGAAAATCAGGAATTTCCAAGGAAATTGTGAAGAATTCCAAGGGCAGAGCAGAATGAGGAATTTCTAAGGAAAGGATGAAGTGGTGAAGAGGTGAAGAATTTCCTGGGAAAATCAGGAAATATATAATATATATTATATTTATTATGTATATTGTATGTGCTGTATGTATCATATATATTGTATATATTATATACTTATTATATATAATATATTGTATTTATTGCATATATTGTATATATATATTATATATTATATATTATATATATATATACTTATTATATATAATGTATTTATTGCATATATTGTATATATATAATATATATTATATATTATATATATTTTATACTTATTATATATTATATATTGTATCTATTGCATATATTGTATATGTGTAATATGTATTATATATTGTATGTACTATATATTTTATGTATTATCTATTGTACATATTACATATTTTATAGATTGTATATTTTATCTATTTTATATATTATATATAATATATATTTACACATATTATATTGTATATATTTTATATATTTTAAATATTATGTATATGTGTATGTATAACATATATTGTATATATGTAATATGTGATATATATTACATATATACTATATATTGTAAATATTGTATATATTGTATATAATATATATATTATATATTATGTTGTATATATTTCTTTCTTTTTTCTGTTTTTCTTTCTTTTTCTCTCTTTTTCTTTTTCCTTTTTCTTTCTTTTTCTTTTTCTTTTTCTTTTTCTTTTTCTTTTTCTTTCTTTTTCTTTTTCTTTTTCTTCTTCTTTTTCTTTTTTTTTTCTTTTCTATCTTTTTTTTTTTCTTTTTCTTTCTTTCTCTTTCTTTCTTTTTCTTTCTTTTTCTTTCTTTTTCTTTCTCTTTTTTCTCTTTCTCTTTCTTTTTCTTTTTCTTTCTTTTTCTTTTTCTTTCTTTCTCTTTATTTCTTTTTCTTTCTCTTCCTTTCTTTTTCTCATTCTTTCTTTTTCTTTTTCTATCTTTTTCTTTCTCTTTCTTTCTTTTTTTTTTTTTTTTTTTTCTTTCTTTCTCTCTTTCCCTTTCTCTGGGCCCCTCAGTTCCTGGTTAGTTTGTAACTGAAGCTCAGCAGGAGCTGCTGGTTCCCCAGGTTCCTGTGTCCCCAGGATGGTTTGGAGCCCCTCCATCCCGGGTTCTGTGTCCCCAGATGGTTTCAAGGTCCCCTCACCTCCACCCAGGTTCTGTGTCCCCAGGATGGTTTCAGGTCCCATCCCAGGTTCACCCCAGGTTCTGTGTCCCCAGGATGGTTTCAGGTCCCCTCCCAGGTTCTGTGTCCCCAGGGTGGTTTCAGGTCCCATCCCAGGTTCTGTGTCCCCAGGTGGTTTCAGGTCCCATCCCAGGTTCTGTGTCCCCAGGATGGTTTCAGGTCCCATCCCAGGTTCTGTGTCCCCAGGGTGGTTTCAGGTCCCACCCCAGGTTCTGTGTCCCCAGGGTGGTTTCAGGTCCCATCCCAGGTTCTGTGTCCCCAGGGTGGTTTCAGGTCCCCTCCCATCCCAGGTTCTGTGTCCCCAGGTGGTTTCAGGTCCCCCCCAGGTTCTGTGTCCCCAGGATGGTTTCAGGTCCCATCCCAGGTTCTGTGTCCCCAGGGTGGTTTCAGGTCCCACCCCAGGTTCTGTGTCCCCAGGATGGTTTCAGGTCCCACCCCAGGCTCTGTGTCCCCAGGATGGTTTCAGGTCCCCTCCCATCCCAGGTTCTGTGTCCCCAGGGTGGTTTCAGGTCCCATCCCAGGTTCTGTGTCCCCAGGATGGTTTCAGGTCCCACCCCAGGCTCTGTGTCCCCAGGATGGTTTCAGGTCCCATCCCAGGTTCTGTGTCCCCAGGATGGTTTCAGGTCCCCTCCCACCCCAGGTTCTGTGTCCCCAGGATGGTTTCAGGTCCCACCCCAGGTTCTGTGTCCCCAGATGGTTTCAGGTCCCCTCCCCTCCCAGGCTCTGTGTTTATTTATATTTATTTATTTATGTCTCTATGTAAAGCTGAGCACAGCCTTGCCCACTCATGGACCACTTAAGGCTTATTTAAAAAAAAAATAATGATCCTGGCCTCTGCCAAACCACGCTGCTGCCTTCCTTGAACCTGCCCTGCTGCTTTTTGCTGGTTTTAAAAGCCAGGAGAAGTCAAGAGACAGCTTTTAAAGCATCTCAGGGCTTTTGTTTAAAATTTCTTTTCTTTCCTTTTTTTTTTTTTTTTTTCTCCCTCACACAATCACGAATCTGTTTGCTTTTCAATGCCAAACGAAATGCTTGGTGTTCAAAAAAGCTGCATTTCTGCTGGTTCTATTTACTGGTGAGTGAGAGCTTGGGGGTCCTGTTTGTTTGCAGAGAGGTGAAACCACTCAGGCAGCTCCAGCACCAGGAGAACTTGCTCATCCTCCCTAATGATGCTCCATAGAAATCATCTGTATTAAGCCAGCCCTGGTAATGGGAGCATAATGACCCCTTTTGGCTCTTGTTTAAATTCTTGCACTTCTCAACACTTAATCACAAGCAGATGGTGCAGAACATTATTTATGCACACTTGTTTCCCAAACCAACCCCCAAAAAAAAAAAAAAAAAAAAATTAACCCGTTGAGTGAAGTGGGTGGTGAAACCAAAAGGCTGATTTGCTGATGAGCTGATTTTCCTCCCTTCTCTCAAATATTTTGTCACTTCTTTTTTTCTTTTCTTTTCTTTTCTTTTCTTTTCTTTTCTTTTCTTTTCTTTTCTTTTCTTTTCTTTTCTTTTCTTTTCTTTTCTTTTCTTTTCTTTTCTTTTCTTTTCTTTTCTTTTCTTTTCTTCCTTTCCTTTCCTTTCCTTTCCTTTCCTTTCCTTTCCTTTCCTTTCCTTTCCTTTCCTTTCCTTTCCTTTCCTTTCCTTTCCTTTCCTTTCCTTTCCTTTCCTTTCCTTTCCTTTCCTTTCCTTTCCTTTCCTTTCCTTTCCTTTCCTTTCCTTTCCTTTCCTTTCCTTTCCTTTCCTTTCCTTTCCTTTCCTTTCCTTTCCTTTCCTTTCCTTTCCTTTCCTTTCCTTTCCTTTCCTTTCCTTTCCTTTCCTTTCCTTTCCTTTCCTTTCCTTTCCTTTTTTTAAGGAACTGAACAAACCCATTGGGATGCACAGCAGATATTTGATTAAATTCCCTGATTTTTGTGGTGCTGTTGATTTCTGCTGGAAGGACAGCTTGGATTGGCTCCTAATGGGCCAATTCCCCAGGGTTTTCCTAATTTTGGGATTTTCTGGGGTTTGCAGCTTCGTTTGGGGGAGGATTTTGGGATCCTTTTTGTTACAGAGCTGGTCATGCTCAGCTTTACCTCCGAGTTGGGAAGAGCTGGACATCCTGGAAATAGGAACATTCCTTGGAACAGGAACATTCCTTGGAATAGAAACATTCCCTGGAATATGAACATTCCCTGGAAAAGGAAAATTCCCTGGAAAAGGAGCATTCCTTGGAATAGAAACGTTACTTGGAATGTGAGCATTCCCTGGAACATGAACATTCCCTGGAATAGGAACAATCCCTGGAATATGAACATTTCCTGGAAAAGGAAAATTCCCTGGAAAAGTAAAATTCCCTGGAATAGGAGCATTGCCTGGAATGTGAACATTTCCTGGAATATGAACATTCCCTGGAAAAGGAAAATTCCCTGGAAAAGAAAATTCCCTGGAACAGGAGCATTGCCTGGAAAAGGAAAATTCCCTGGAATATGAGCATTCCTTGGAACATGAGCATTCCCTGGAATGTGGACATTCCCTGGAACATGAACATTCCCTGGAAAAGGAAAATTCCCTGGAATAGGAACATTCCCTGGAACATGAACATCCCCTGGAATGTGAGCATCCCCTGGAATGTGAGCATTCCTTGGAACATGAACATTCCTGGAATATGAACATTCCCTGGAGCGTGAACATCCCCTGGAATAGGGAATTTGGCTTTTTTTTTTTTTTTTTTTTTTTTGGGAAAAAACGACAGAATTCCCAGGAATCCCAGTCCCAGCAGTGTTCAAACCCCACCTGGGCTGAGCCAGAGCTGTTCCAGGGCTGCTTTTTAATGTGCATTTCCAGCCCCAACCCTTTAATCAGCTCCTTAATTGGGATTTCTCCGTTTCTCCATGGCAGAGACAAACGAGAGCAGCTCCCAGGAAA
>JAREIS010000365.1:560000-577500 GCA_030060385.1 Muscicapa striata striata | reverse complement strand
TTTCAGAGCTGCCAAACCTGAGAGGGAACTTCTCAAATCAGAGTGGATTTTTTTTTAAATTTAAAAACAAAAATTATTTAAAATTTTAAAAATGTATTTTCAGTTGGTTTTGCTGCCTTGTGACAACTGGGGAGCAAAGAGACATTTTAAAAAAACCCAATTTTTCTCTCCCACCTTGTGATTTTTTGACCCTTCCCAATTCTCCATTTCAGTGAAATCCATTCCTTCATTTTCCATTTTTTAAACCACTTTAAGAATTCTTTTATTTTGACCATTAAAATGATTTGCTCCTCACAGTGATGAGAAAAGAATCTCTCTGTGCTGGTTTAAAATAAAAATATCAACAGCACCAAGTGGTTGCTGCTGGTGTTTTTCAAACCTCAGGGAAGGGGAGGGAGAAATCCATGACCTTTAATCGCTTTCAGGGTTGGTTGTTTTTTTTTTTTTTTTTCCTCTTTATTTTCATGTCTTTTATTTGTATTTTATTCTTGTATTTTATTTGCTAAAGTGCTTTTCCACTCGAGGTGAGCTCATTGTGTGGCTTCTGAAAAGCTCAAGTCACCATCCTAGAAAGACTTGGGGCTGTCCTGTGTCACCAGAACAGTCTGCAGGAAAAAAAAAAAAATTATTTTTAAATAAAATATAATTTATATTTTTAAAAATATATATATTTTATATAATAAAATTTAATAAATAAATAAATAAATAAATAAATTTAAAAAAATATAATAATATATTTTATAAGTAATTATAATTATTTATAAATAATTATAAAATAATTGCAAAAATAATATAAAAAATATAAATAAAATATAAAATATAATTATAAAATATAATTAATTTATATTTTTATATTAAAAAAAACAGAGATAAAACAAAACTGCACCACAGAGATGCAGACAAAGAAACAGCTTCAAATTAATCAACTTTTCCAGCTCAGCTGTTGCTTAAAACTGGGTTTAAACAGGCTAAAAATAAAATTATAATTTACTTTTAGTGCCCAAACCAGGATTACATCTCTGTTTCCCAGGTGTACATTAAATAAATTGCTTTTTTTTTTTTTTTTTTTTTTTTGCCTTTCTGGGTGGATCTGATGCCTCCATCTCTTCATAGTGAAACAGAAGTTTCAGCTCAAGATGTGCTCAGTCTGATTTTTTTTTTTTTCTGGGTTAAAATAGTTTTTGCTTCTTGATGTTTGTTGGAATCAAATTTTCAGGCAAGCCCTCAAAAAAAAAAAAAAATCATGGAGGTCAAAAGTTTTGCTTCAGCTACTTGGCAGACTGGAATGAGTTTGAAAGTCTTGAAAAAAATTGAGATTTTGTTTGAAAAAAATAGGAAAAACTCTTTGATTTTTTTTTTTTTAGTTGGGAAATGAAAATTTCCAACCAAAATGCATTTTCTGTGAAATCATTTCTTCAGCACTTCATACAAAAAAAAAAAAAAACAGGATGAAAAATAATCAGTTGTAGAAATTTTTGAGAGAAACCCCATTGGGCTGTGTATTTCAGTGTATTTAAATTAAATTTAAATTGCACCTTTGATGTAATTAATTATTTCTATTTTCCTCTTCTTTTCCATACTTTTAAACCCATTTTTTTTGTTTGAAAAGTTGATTTATTTGTTTTTGTGAACCCACAATCCCTCACTAGAAGTTGCTGTTCAAAGCTTGAAGAATAAATAAATAATAAAAATTAAATAATTACAGTAATTAAAATTATTAAAATTAAAAAATAATTAATTTTAAAAAATAAATAAACAATTTAACATCCCTCAATGGGAATTATAAATTATAAAATAACAATTTTGTCAGTATAAAAATTTGTCAGTATAAAATTTGTCACTATAAAAATCGTATCAATAGAAAAATTGTATCAATATAAAAACTGTCACTATAAAAATTATATCAGTATAAAAATCATAGTATAAAAATTATATCAGTATAAAAATCATATCATGTCAATATAAAAATTTGTCAGTATAAAAATTATAGCAGCATAAAAATTGGTCACTATAAAATTATATCAATATAAAATTTTTTCAGTGTAAAAATTTGTCAGTATAAAAATTATATCACTATAAAAGTTATATCAATATAAAATTTTGCCCGTATAAAAATTTTTTTTTAGTATAAAATTTTGACAGTATAACAATATTTTCAGTATAAAAATGATGTCAAAAAAATTGTCAGTGCAAAAATTTGTCAGTGCAAAAATTTGTCAGTGTAAAAATTGTATCAGTGTAAAAATTGTCAGTATAAAAAATTGTATCAGTATAAAAATTATATCAGTATAAAATTTGTCAGTATAAAAATTATCAGTATAAAAAATTGTATCAGTATAAAAATTATATCAGCATAAAAATTTGTCAAGATAAAAATTTGTCAGTAGGAAAGTTGTATCAGTATAAAAATCATATCAGCTGAAAAATTTATCAGCTTAAAAAAATCCCACGATGCTGTCACAAACATTTCCTGGCTTAATGACACTCAGTGAATAAATAAGATAAAAAATCAGATTTTTGAGTCACTCCCCACTGAGATTTGATGAATTTGTGGAGTTTTTTTGGGAGGTTTGAAAGGTTTTTCGAGGGAGCAGGGACAGCAGTGGGATTTTTATTTTATTTCACATTAATATTTAAATATCTTTATATAAAATAAATTTATTAAATTTTATTTTTTTATTGTATTTCACATTCCCACTGTGCTAAAAGCTCCTGACCTGGCAGGGTGAAACATCCCAAAGCCCAGTTTGGGAATTTTCCCACCCAAGGAGAATTTCTGGGGCTGATGGAAACAGGGGCAGGAACAGCCCAGAGGGGAGGGGAGGGAAACTCTGCAGCTTTTATTTCCTCAAATACTTGACCTTGGAAATGTTGAAATTGCAGCTCTTAACTCCAAAGCAGCAGAGATTTGTTACAGCCCTCCCATTCCAGGAGGCATTAAAGCTGTTATTGAGAGTTTGGAGAAAATCCTTTCCTTTCCTTTCCTTTCCTTTCCTTTCCTTTCCTTTCCTTTCCTTTCCTTTCCTTTCCTTTCCTTTCCTTTCCTTTCCTTTCCTTTCCTTTCCTTTCCTTTCCTTTCCTTTCCTTTCCTTTCCTTTCCTTTCCTTTCCTTTCCTTTCCTTTCCTTTCCTTTCCTTTCCTTTCCTTTCCTTTCCTTTCCTTTCCTCTTTCCCCCAAAATAAAGAAATATATTAAATAAAATTGCCACTGTGTGCTGTTTCTCAATAATTTTGCTTTCTAACTGGAATTATTCCCCAATCTCTGGGCTCCACACTTGGAATTTTTTTTTCCTTGCTGTGTTGCTTGGATTTAGGGAGAGAAGTGGAAAATTGGATTTTCTCAACTTTCCCTTGTGCTTTTGGCTTTCTCCAACCCAACCACAAACCCAAGGCCAACCTTGCAAGGTGCAGGGGCAGAGATTTTCCTGAAGAATTTCTGAATTTTCCTGAATTTTTCCTGAATTTTTCCTGAATTTTCCTGAATTTTTCCTGAATTTTCCAGAATTTTTCTGAATTTTCCGGAATTTTCCTGAATTTGGGAAGCTTTGAGGTATCTGGGTGGTTTTTGGTTTTTTGGCCTTGGGTTTGTTTTTGGCTTGTTTAATGCAAGTAAAAATTTTATTATTTATAAATAAATAAATAAATAAATAGAAATATTTTAATATATAATTATATATATATATATGTGTGTGTGTGTGTGTATATATATATATAATTATATATAATATATATTTTGATATATTTTTTAATTATTTATATATTTCTTCATTTTGGGCTTTTTGACCTGTAGAAAAAAAAAAAAAAAAAAAAAATAAATTAATCCTTTTCTGCAAACTATTAATAACAAGTTTAATGCCTCCTGAAATGCAGTGCTGTAAAAAAAAAAAAAAATCTGGATTTTAGGGAATTTCCTCCCCCCCAGAGGGTGGGATTTTTGGACAATCCCAGGGTGGGATTTTGGGATGCCAAGAGCTGCAATTTTTTCCTTATAATTCAGAATATTCCACAATTCTATGATTTTTTTTTTCCCCTGGGGCAGTTTTTTTTTTTTTTTTTTTTTGGTGTTTTGTTTTTTTTTTTTGGTTTTTTGGGTTTTTTTTTGGTTTTTTTTTGGGTTTTTTTTTTTTTTTGTTTGGTTGGTTGGTTGGTTTTTTTTTTTTTTTTTTTTTTTGGGGGTGGGGTTTTTTTGGCAGAATCCCTGTGTGGCTGCAAGGCTCAGGAGTTTTTTCTCTGTTTATTTTTATTTTATTTTTATTTTTTTCTCCCCAGCCTGAGAGGATTTCAGGGGAGCAGTACGGGATCCACTCGGATGTTTGGAGCTTGGGCATTTCCTTCATGGAGGTGAGCAGAGATCCCAAAAACCCAAATTCACCCTTCCCATCAAAAATAACATCAGGACCATTGAACTGAACCTTTATTTATTCCTGAACTTCCCTGTATATTCTTTTTTTTTTACCTCTTGCTGGCTTGGGCTGTGTTTAGAATGGGTTTGTTCATTTGTGGTTTTAAATAAAACTCCATGTTTGAGTAGAAGTAGGGCCTGGTGTGTGCAGCTTTTTCCTTTTTTCCCCCTTTTTCCCCCTTTTTTCCTCCTTTTCCCCCCTTTTTTCCCTCCTTTTTTCCTCCTTTTCCCCCCCTTTTTCCCTCCTTTTTTTCCTCCTTTTTTTTTCTCTCTTTTTCTCCCCCTTTTTCTCTCCCTTTTTCTCTCTTTTTCTCCCCTTTTTCTCTCTCTCTTTTCTCTCTTTTTCTCTCCTTTTCTCCCCCTTTTTCTTCCAGTTTTTCTCTCCCTTTTTCTCTCTTTTTCTCTCTTTTTCTCCCCATTTTTCTCTCCCTTTTCTCCCCCTTTTTCTCTCCATTTTTCTCTCCCTTTTTCTCTCCCTTTTTCCTTCTCTTTCACACCTCTAAGTGAGCTGGAACCAATATTTTTATCAGAAATTGATCTAAAATGGAAATGATGATGTAAAATCCTGGCCCTTTTGCATCTTGGCAGATTCCACATTTTGTAGCCCAAAACTGAACCTTTTTTTTTTTTTTCCTTTTACATTTTCACCCAATAAATTCCTCACCCAAGCCCTTTCCACCAAAGTGCAGCTGGTAAATGCTGAGTCACTGTGTGCAGAAGTGCTGAGTCAGGGGTGGCAGGCTGGGGTTGGTGTCACTGCACATTCCAGTGAGAGCCTCACTCAGCATTTTGGGAGAGATCCAGACTAAATTCATTTAACCTGGAAATAATTCCAACCAAAAAAAGGGCTGAGATTGTGCTTCAGATCCAGACTAAATTCATTTAATCTGGAAATAATTCCAACCAAAAAAAGGGCTGAGATTGTGCTGCAGATTCAGGCTAAATTCATTTAATCTGGAAATAATTCCGGCCAAAAAAAGGGCTGAGATTGTGCTGCAGATCCAGACTAAATTCATTTAATCTGGAAATAATTCTGGCCAAAAAAAAGGGCTGAGATTGTGCTGCAGATTCAGGCTAAATTCATTTAATCTGGAAATAATTCCAGTTTAAAAAAGGCTGAGATTGTGCAAAAAAATTTAATCTGAGATTGTGCTGCAGATCCAGACTAAATTCATTTAATCTGGAAATAATTCCAGCCAAAAAAGGGCTGAGCTTGTGCTCCAGATCCAGACTAAATTCATTTAATCTGGAAATAATTCCAGTTAAAGAAAGAGCTGAGATTGTGCTCCAGATCCAGACTAAATTCATTTAATCTGGAAATAATTCCAGTTAAAAAAAGGCTGAGGTTGTGCTTCAGATCCAAACCAAATTAATTTAATCTGGAAATAATTCTGGCCAAAGAAGGGCTGAAATTGTGCTCCAGATCCAGACCAAACTGGGAGAGATCCAGACCCAATTCTTCCACTCTGTAAAAAATTTTGGCCAAAAAAAAGACTAAGATTGTGCTCCAGATCCAAACCAAATTCATTCACTTTGTAAATAATTCCAGCCAAAAAAGGGTTGAGATTGTTCTCCAGGAAGACTTTGTGGTGATAAAAAAAAGTGATATAAATACAGGACTTAATCAATAAATCATTCCCCAGTTCCTTTGCTGAATTAAAAGCTGTTCACTGCTCTACCACAGGAAATTTGGAGTTTATTTGAAGTTTCTGGCTGTTCATCAATTCCACGTGCAGAGTTTTATTTTATTGGGAATACTCCTTTCATTTGCATTTTTTTTTTCTTTTTTTTTTTTTTTTTTTTCCCCTCTTCTCTTCACTCCCTCAGTTCCCAGGGATTCCTCCTGAACCAGATGATTTTTGGGTCTGGGTGCTTTGTGAATTTTTTTTTTGTTTTTGCTGAGGCTCCTGTGAGCACTGATTGAAGTGCTGTGAGTGCTGGGAAATGATGAAAACAAGGAAAAAACACCTCAAGAAGGTGAAAAAGGAGCCACTGGAGGTCACTGTCATTAAAGTGACACCTGATTGACCTGGGGATTGGCAGATTTAACAGCTTTTGCTGCTGTTCAAAAGGGAATTTGGTGTTTGCTCATTTAAAGAAATTCCTGGTGGGATCGAGCCAGAGTTGGGGAATTGTCAGGAAATCTTCTCTTTTTTTTTTTTTTTTTTTTTTTATTCTGAGCCCTTCAAATATCTGGAATTTCTCACAGCGAGGCTGGGTGTGGTGAGAAGTGGGAGTTTTGTTCTGGGGGTTGAAGGAAACTGCCCCAAAAAAGTTGGTGGGGGCAAAGGGAGAGTCTGGGATGGGAGAGAAATGGGGAATATTTGTGTTCCCTGAGAGGGAAGAGGGTCTGAGGGTGCTCAGTCATCCCTTCAGAAATAAAAATAGAAATTAAAAATTAAATTGAAATAGAATAAAATTAGATACACAGCTGTATCATCATCATTATTACTATCATCATTATTATTATCATCATTATTATCAGCATTATTATCATTATTCTTATCATTGTTATTATCACTATTATAATTGTTATTATCATTATTATCATTGTTATTATCACTATTGTTATCATTATTATTATTATCATTATCATCATTTTTATCATAATTATCATCATTATTATCATTGCTATTATTATCACTGTTATCATCATTATTGTTATCATTATTAATATCATTTTTATCATTATTATTATCATTATCATCATTATTATAATTATTATTATTATCATCACTATTATAATCATTGTTATCATTATTATTATCATATTATATATAATATCTGATAATAATATCTGATAATAATATCTGATAATAATATCTGATAAATTATCTTGGATCCCCCCAAAGCAAAGGAGTTTATACATCAATTTTAACATTAGCTTAATATTAATTCTTAAAAACTCTTAAAAAGAATTTTCAGTGTTTGCTGAGCAGATCTCTCCCAGCTATGATTTATTTATATTCTCACAGATTTCTCACAGGATTTATAAGAACTTTCAAGGGTTCTCAGCAACCTCTGAAATTCTGCAGGGTTTTATTGATTTGGGAAAAGTTCTGCAGGATTTTATGGATGTCAGAGAGAAATTCTGCAGGTTTTTATTGTTCTGGGGAAAGTTCTGCAGGATTTTATTGATCTGAGATGGGAGATTCTGCAGGATTTTATTGAGGAATAATTCTGGATTTCCAACCATCCCATGCAGGATGATGCACTGATCAGTTCCCAACCCAAATCCTTTTTATTGAGGAATAATTCTGGATTACCAGCCATCCCATGCAGGATGATGCACTGATCAGTTCCCAACAACCAAAATCCTTTTTATTGAGGAATAATTCTGCTTTACCAACCATTCCGTACTTCACCAGCTCCTTCTTGGGGATGAACAAAGATCTTTTCCTGGTTTCTATTCTGATTTTTTCCTTCCCCTGGAGGTGTTTGGGGTGATTTCTCCATGGGGCTGCCCATGTCCAGTGTGGTGCTGGTGGGGCTGGATCAGTTCCCAACAACCCAAATCCTTTTTATTGAGGAATAATTCTGGAGTTCCAGCCATTCCATAAAGAATGATGCCAACCCAAATCCTTTTTATTGAGGAATGATGCAATGATCAGTTCAGAATGATGCATTGATCAGTTCCAAATCCTTTTTATTGAGGAATTAATTCTGGAGTTCCAGCCATTCCATAGAGGATGATGCACTGATCAGTTCCCAACCCAAATCCTTTTTATTGAGGAATAATTCTGGATTATCCTGCAGGATGATGCACTTCACCAGCTCCTTCTTGGGGATGAACAAAGATCTTTTCCTGGTTTCTATTCTGATTTTTCCTTCCCCTGGAGGTGTTTGGGGTGATTTCTCCATGGGGCTGCCCATGTCCAGCGTGGTGCTGGTGGGGCTGGATCAGTTCCCAACAACCCAAATCCTTTTTATTAAGGAATAATTCTGGAGTTCCAATTATTCCATAAAGAATGATGCACTGATCAGTTCCCAACCCAAATCCTTCTTATTGAGGAATAATTGTGGAGTTCCAATTATTCCATACAGGATGATGCACTGATCAGTTCCCAACTCAAATACTTTTTATTAAGGAATAATTCTGGATTACCAACCATCCCATGCAGGATGATGCACTGATCAGTTCCCAATAACCCAAATCCTTTTTATTGAGGAATTAATTCTGGAGTTCCAGCCATTCCATAGAGGATGATGCACTGATCAGTTCCCAACCCAAATCCTTTTTATTGAGGAATAATTCTGGATTACCAATCATTCCATACAGAATGATGCACTGATCAGTTCCCAACAACCCAAATCCTTTTTATTGAGGAATTAATTCTGGAGTTCCAATTATTCCATAAGGAATGATGCACTGATCAGGATGAACAAAGATCTTTTCCTGGTTTCTATTTTGATTTTTCCTTCCCCTGGAGGTGTTTGGGGTGATTTCTCCATGGGGCAGGCAATGTCCAGCGTGGTGCTGGTGGGGCTGGCAGTGCAGGGAGCAGTGCCTGAGGGCTGGGTCATGAATTAATAATTGCAGAGTGCTGGGGAAGGTCCTGGCAGCGCGCTATCAATCACTCAGTGACCAGAACTCCCAGTAATTAGTGTATTTTATGGGCCTGTGCTTCAGTGCCTTGGAAGCAAATCTGCTGCACTCCCAGTAAAGTTGGAATATTCCAGGATGATTTATCCCCCTGCTGCACTGGGATGGAGGCTGATATGAGGTGGAGGTTGGGAGCTGAGCTGCAATAAAGTGCAAGTTTAGGCACAGTTTGCACGGGGTGAGACCTCCATGGATCATTGTTGCTCAGCAATTGCTGCTGTGGGCAGGGAAATAAATAATCCAGAAATAATCCAGGGCTGCAGCCAGGCTGGGGGGGGAGGGGGTGATGTCAGCTGGGGTGGTGGGGGATGTGGATTTTATAGAATTTTTTTTTTTTTTTTTATTTATTCATTTGTTTGTGATTTTATCTATTTTTATTTATTTATTTATTATTTATTTATTCTATTTTTATTAATTTTTTATCTATTTTTATCTATTATATGTTATATATATATAATATATAATATATTATTATATATATTATATATACTGACATATATATAATATATATAATACATATATTATGTGTTATATATTATGTAAATTATATTATATTATATTATATTATATTATATTATATTATATTATATTATATTATATTATATTATATTATATTATATTATATATAAAATTATATATATAATATATATTATATATAATATAATAGTGTATATAATATCTTCTATGTTGTATATTATATATAATATATAGTGTATATTAGATATTGTATATTGTATTTTATATATTGTATATTATGAATATAATATAATATAATATAATATAATATAATATAATCATATAGATAATATTATATGGCATATATTATATACTATATATCATACATTAGATATTAGATATAATATATTAGATATAATATATATTTATATTTATATAGTGTATATACACTTACATTTTTATATATTTATTTTTATTTATTTTTTACATATTATGCATTATATATTATATGTTATATATTGTATATTGTCTATTATACAATATATTATACAATATATTATATACAATATATTATATACAATATATTATATACACTATATATTTAAATTTATATAATGCATATATATAATATACAATATAAATATATAAAAAAATGAGAGCATTCCCTCCTCAATATCCAGATAAAACTCTGATAAAAAACTGAAAAACCTCTGATAAAACACTGATAAAAAACTGATAAAAAACTGATAAAAAATTGATAAAACACTGCTCAGTTGCCAAACCCAGCTGATTTAAATTGCAATATTCAATATCACGCCCAGGATTTGTGGCCAGGCAGAAATGCAGAAATGCAGAAATGCAGAAATGCAGAAATGTGCAATTCTTTAACCCTGCAGTGCAATTGAACCCCTGCATTTGCCATAATTCACATTTCAGAGAAATCCAAGTGAAACTAATTCTCTTTAATTACAAATTAAGCTTCCATTTTTAAATTTTTTTTTTTTTTTTTTTAACACAAAGCTGGAACTCATCTGCTCAAGGCAGGGAATGTCCCAAAGGTTTTTTAGGACAAATTTTAGGATTTTAGGGCATTTTTCTGTAATAACCTTCCCCCCCCTGCAAATCTGGCACTTCATCCTTCTCTGCTGCCCCTTGCACGTTCCACAAGTTCCCTCCTAATGGCCTCAGACATTAAAAATTGAAGTTTTTTCTCACTCCCAGGCCTTGCAAAGCTTTGTTCTTAAACCCCAGACACTCTGGAGTGCAGCTGCAAACTATAGGCAGAAGATTAAATTAATTTGTAACTTTTTTTTTTTTTTTTTTTTTTTTTTTACTAAATCCTGCACATTTAATTGAAACTTCAAGATGTTTTGTGTTTCTTTGTTGTCACTTGAACCCTGCTAAATTGCTGTTATATCCTTTTGGATTTTTTTATTTAAAAAAAAAAAAAAAAAAAAAAAAAAAAAAAACAAACAGAAAAAAAAACCAACCAAGCAAACAAAAAAAAAATACAATAAGAGGGTGGCAGAATTGATATCAGGAGGAGAAGAGAAATCTTGGAGTGTTTTTTTGAGGTATTTAATATTTATTAAATAAATTTTATTTATTTAAATATTTATTAATTAAATAAATTTATTCAATATTTTTTTTTACCCTGCAGAGTTTCAGGTGGTTTGAAGCCCATCTATGTAGGAATGGATAAATTGGAATTTTGTGTTATCCAGTGGTTCAATTCTGCTTTTTTGGGGGCTGCTCCTCCAGAAAATGAGGCTTTAACTGCAGGGCAAAATCGAAATGCAGAATCCTCAGATGGAAATTTCAGTGTGGGAAATGTGCAGGAGGTAATAAAGAAACAAAATTTTGCAACATTTCAGAGCATAAAGTTGCTCCTGCAGCTCCATCACTGGGGATGTTTGCCAGAGCTCATTTCCAATTTGCAGTTATGCTGAGAAACGTGGAATGGGCCAAAATTCACCAGAAAAGCATCCCCTGCTCCCCAGTGCAACTGTCAATTAAAAAACAACTTGCACAATTTCCACAATCATCTAAGTGGGAAACTTTAGAGCCTGAGTGTCCTAAAAGTATGTTTGGAACTTCTTCCCTCAGACACTCTGTAAGCAGGATCCAGACAGAGCTGCAGCTGGGATTCTATTCTGTTCTATTCTATTCTATTCTATTCTATTCTATTCTATTCTATTCTATTCTATTCTATTCTATTCTATTCTATTTCTATTCTATTCTATTCTATTTCTATTCTATTCTATTCTATTCTATTCTATTTCTATTCTATTTCTATTTCTATTTCTATTTCTATTTCTATTTCTATTCTATTCTATTCTATTCTATTTCTATTTCTATTTCTATTTCTATTTCTATTCTATTCTATTCTATTCTATTTCTATTTCTATTTCTATTTCTATTTCTATTTCTATTCTATTCTATTCTATTCTATTCTATTCTATTCTATTCTATTCTATTCTATTCTATTCTATTTCCATTTCCATTTCCAATTCTATTTCTATTTCTATTTCTATTTCTATTTCTATTTCTATTTCTATTTCTATTTCTATTTCTATTTCTATTCTATTCTATTTCTATTTCTATTCTATTCTATTCTATTCTATTCTATTCTATTCTATTCTATTCTATTCTATTCTATTCTATTTCTATTTCTATTTCTATTCTATTCTATTCTATTCTATTCTATTCTATTCTATTCTATCCTATTTTACTCTATTCTACTCTATTTTATTTTATTTTATTTTATTTTATCCATTTTATTTTATTCCATTCCATTTATTCCATTCCATTCCATTCCATTCCATTCCATTCCATTCCATTCCATTCTTTATTGCAGCAGGCAAGGAAGAAATGAGCTGGGAAAAGTGATTTGTGAGGGGAGGGGGATTTCTGGATTTCCCTTTTCAGTTCTAAAATGGCAAATTGCATTATTCCAACAAGTGATTTGAATTTGGGGTTCATTTTCCTGCACTTTAGGTGTGTTTGAGAACAAGTCTTGGTTGTTTCCAGCCTTACTTCCTGAGGTTCTTCCTGAATCAACACTTAAGAATTTGAAATTTTCATTTTTTTTTTTTTTTTTTTAACCAGAATTTGTTGATATTTTGGTGAAAATCAGTGTATACACACACCCTGTGTTTCTGTTATTTCATAACCTGGGATTATTCCTCAGTTTATCAAGTGCTGGTTTGAAAAACACACCCACACCCCAAAAAAACTCCTGAGGAGAAATGGGGGGAGAAAATGTTCCTGCCATAATTCTGGGTGATGGGTTCTCATTCCTGTTCCCACACCATTGCCATTCACTTTGGAAAATGAAGGTTTTTTGCAGTTTTTGTGTTGGAGAAAAGCTCAAAAATCATCAAATCCAGCCATTGGGAAAAGATCCATGGGGAAATGGGGGCAGCTCCCTGAATTTCAGGAATTCCCTCCTCAGTATCCAAATAAAACACGGATAAAACACTGATAAAACATGGATAAAACACTGATAAAAACACTGATAAAACACTGATAAAACATGGATAACACATGGATAAAACACGGATAAAACACTGATAAAAAACACTGAAAAAACATGGATGAAACACTGATAAAACATGGATAAAACACTGATAAAAAAGTGATAAAACACTGATAAAACACTGATAAAACACTGATAAAACACTGATAAAAACTCTGATAAAACATGGATAAAACACTGATAAAACATGGATAAAACACGGATAAAACACTGATAAAACACTGATAAAACACTGATAAAAACACTGATAAAACATGGATAAAACACTGATAAAACACTGATAAAACACTGATAAAAACACTGATAAAACATGGATAAAACACTGATAAAACACTGATAAAAATACTGATTAAAAACACTGATAAAACATGGATAAAACACTGATAAAACATGGATAAAACACTGATAAAACACACATAAAACACTGCTCAGTTCCCAAACCCAGCTGATTTAAATTGAAATATTCTATTTTTTTAAAATAAAATTTCAATTCAAATTAAACGAATTAAATTAAAATTAAACTTTTCAATCAAAAGAGTTGCACATTCAGGAGTTTGAAATGCAGGGAAGTTTTGGACAGAGTGTTAGTTTGGTAAATTTTGATTTTTCCATCCTGCACTGAGCTTGTTCCTTGTAGTTTTGACTTCCTTGAGACAAACTATAATTAGAAAATCCCTTTAATGAATCTCTCTCTGTTTGTTGTTTGGGGCTTTTTGTTTGTTTATTTGTTTTTTTTTTTTCCTCCCTTTCCCAGTGACACATTTATAAATCCAAATCTCCACCCAGAGGTCACTGGCTGGCTGAACTTCAACCGTTTTCCTGAGTAAATTTAATTAAGAAAATCCAGTACAAACTCATAAGCAAATGAGTTTTTTGCTGGTTTTCAAGCAAAGCTCCCTCTCAAGTGCTGATTGCCTGGCTCGACCCCTGGTGCTACAGCAAGAGGCAAAATTAAAAAGGACATTAAAGCTTCATTAAATCTGAAACACATTTAGTACAGTGACATATCTGCAGGCTATTTTGGGCAGGATTACAGACTCTTTGCTAAGTTTTTAATTTATAACACCTTGGCAATCAGGCAGGGAGGGGCTGTGAGTAGAAATGTTCTTTTTCGTGTTTGTTTTTAAATATTTATTTTTTTGCCAACCCCTCAAGGACTTGTTGCTGGTGATTTTTTTGGGGGGGTCCTTCTGTGCTCCTTTATTTATTTTTATTTTATTTTATTTTATTTTATTTTATTTTATTTTATTTTATTTTATTTTATTTTATTTTATTTTATTTTATTTTATTTTATTTATTTTGTTCTATTTAGTTTTATTTATTTATTTATTTAATTTATTTTATTAATATTTTATTTTATTAATATTTTATTTTATTTTATTTTATTTTATTTTATTTTATTTTATTTTATTTTATTTTATTTTATTTTAATCTGTAACCCAAATTTTTACTCTGTAAACCAGTTTTCACCCAAATTTTCACTCTGTAACCCAGATTTTACCCAGATTTTTACCCAGATTTCACCCAAATTTTCATTCTGTACCCAGATTTTTACTCTGTACCCAGATTTCACCCAAATTTTTACTCTGTACCCAGATTTCACCCAGATTTTTACTCTGCAATCCAAATTTTTACTCTGTACCCAGATTTCACCCAGATTTTCACTCTGTACCCAGATTTTTACACTGTAACCCAGATTTCACCCAAATTTTTACTCTGTAACCCAGTTTTTACCCAAATTTTTACCCTGTAACCCAGATTTCACCCAGATTTCACCCAGATTTTCACTCTGTACCCAGATTTCACCCAAATTTTTACCCAGATTTCACCCAAATTGTCATTCTGTACCCAGATTTTCACTCTGTACCCAGATTTCACCCAGATTTTACCCTGAGCCACTGAAGGGAGGATTTTGGGGGCTGAGAGCTGCCTGCCCAGCACAGATAATAATTGTGATAATAACAGCAAAGGGCAGAGCCCTTTTTTGCCATTTCCCCAATTTCTATAATCATGAGAGTTGAGAATTTTGTCTTTTAGAAATGGGCCTGAATTTGGGCTTCAAATGGTGGCACTGAGGGAGAAAAATGGGGTGGAAAAATCCAAAAATCCCAGGGAAAAACGAGGAGTGATGGTTGTGAAAGGCCCATTCTAAATACAATATTCCTTATTTTGCTTTTTCCCCAATTTTTATAATCATGAGAGTTGAGAACTTTTCTCTTTTAGGAATGGGCCTGAATTTGGGCTTCAAATGAGAAATTAAAAAAGGCTGGAAAAACAAAGAAAAAATGATGGGTGATGGTGTTGAAAATCCCATTCTAAATACAGAATCCATTTTTTTTAACCTTTTCCCCAGTTTTTACCACATTGAAAGTTGAGAACTTTTCTCTTTTAGGAATGGGCCTGAATTTGGGCTTCAAATGGTGGCACTGAGGGAGAAAAATGGAGTGGAAAAATCAAAAAATCTCAGAAAAAACGAGGAGTGATGGTTGTGAAAGGCCCATTCTAAATACAATATTCCTTATTTTGCCTTTTCCTCAGTTTTTATAATCATGAGAGTTGAGAAATTTTGTCTTTTAGAAATGTGCCTGAATTTGGGCTTTAAAAGGTGGCACTGAGGGATGAAAAAATGGCTGGAAAAATCAAAAAATCCCAGAAAAAATGGGGGGTAATAGTGTTGAAGGGCCTATTCTAAATACAGAATCCTTTTTTTTTTTTTTTTTTGCCATTTCCCCAGTTTCTATAATCATGAGAGTTGAGAACTTTTCTCTTTTAGGAATGGGCCTGAATTTGGGCTTCAAATGGAGGCACTGAGAAATTAAAAAAGGCTTGAAAAATCCAGATAAAATGATGGGTGATGGTGTTGAAAATCCCATTCTAAATACAGAATCCATTTTTTTTAACCTTTTCCCCAATTTTTACCACATTGAAAGTTGAGAACTTTTCTCTTTTAGAAATGGGCCTGAATTTGGGCTTCAAATGGTGGCACTGAGGGAGAAAAATGGACTGGAAAAATCAAAAAATCCCAGAAAAAATGAGAGGTGATGGTGTTGAAAATCCCATTCTAAACACAGCTCTTTGTGTTCACAAAATCCCTTTTTTTTTTTTTTTTTTCTCCTTTTTTTTTTTTGCCATTTCCTCAATTTCTGCCCTGGTGAGAGTTTTGAGTACTTTTCTCTCTCTCTCTCTCTCTCTTTGAAGGAAATGTGCCCTCCATGCAAATCTCTCTAACTAGACAAATATTATTTCCTTTCCCAGCTTGCTCTTGGGAGGTTTCCATATCCTCAGGTAAGATTGTTCATTACTGCTGCTTGCCACTGTGACATTCATTCCTATGTATGAAGGTGCAGAGAGCAATTGTGAACATTTGAGCCACACACAAATAAATCTGTCCTGTTAAATTGAAAAGTGGGAGCTGCAAGGAGTCATTTAAAAGTCTCTATTGATTTTTTTTTTTTTCCCCCGCCCCTGTCTCCAAACTCTTTATTTTTCCCCCAGTGCTAACAAAAATTATGATGATGTTCATTTTTGGGAGATTTAAAAAAAAATAATCCAGTCTTAATAATTGAAGGAGGAAGGTTTATCTGCTTCTTTTCTTACCATTTGATTTTTAATTCCTATTTTTGAATAATGGTTCAACGGTTTTTAAAATCTCCTCAAAAATAGAATGTGAATGGAATATTTAAGGGAGCTTCAGGTTCCTCCTTTGAAGAGGGCCTAATATTAGAATATGTAAATATTTATATTAAATATTTTATTAAATATATGTAATATATTTATGTAAATATTGGTATTTTGATTGGTATATTGATATTTTCTCATAAGATATTTTCTAACCACCTGAAGCTGCTGGTAAAACTCTTTCCATCTCTGCTGGCACTGGTTGGGTGGATCCTTGAATTTTGCAACACCACTGAATATTTTAATTTTTTTTATGCTTAAAAAAAACCCACGAATTCTGAACAAAACCAACCCAGAAGTGCCTTTTGACAATTCCTTGCAATTCCCATCTGGAGATGGATGTTGGAACTCACAGGAACAAACTGTTCAGCACTTCCTCCAATTATTCTTTCCGGGGAGAGGAGGGGAAATAAAAAAAAAAAAAAAAAAAAAAAAAAAAAAAGTGAATTGTCCAGGGACTAAAATGAATGATTTGAATGTGGGTTTTTTTAATGTTTTGATGTGTTTTATGAAGAGTGCTCTCTGCATCTTGGGCTCTGCAGCTCGCAGTGCCTGGAGGCACGTCTGATTTAAAGGTGGTGTTGGTCTGTGCTCTTTAAGCATCTATTAACTTGCTATTATTATGCAAATAACTGTTGTAATACACACACTAATTTATGCATGGTTAGATTATGCAGATGCCTCACAAACATGGTTATTGAATAATAGGCTGGGGCTCATTCCCTCTCCCATTTTTAGAAGCTGTTTTAAGCAAATTCTCCTGACACTTCTGCAGACTTGGGAAGGTTTTGCCTGGGTGGAAATATTTTGATTTTTCACTTTTT
>JAREIS010000365.1:532500-555000 GCA_030060385.1 Muscicapa striata striata | reverse complement strand
GAATTTGATTTGCCTGTTAGAAACTTGCTGTGAAATTTGAATTCAGTTTGTTTTTCCAGAGGTGCTTCTGTGTTTTGAAAAGTGGAGAGATTTTAGAAAAAAAAAATTTTAAAAGGATCTGTTAAGAATCTGAAATATAAGGAGAAAAATTCTATTTATTTACCTTAATCTTCCTGATATTTTTTAATGTAAAATTGATGTTTAAATAATATGAGCAAGCGTGAAAATGGAGGTAACCAGGAAAATTTTACAAGCTTTAATATGATAATTTCATAATAAGTTTTATATTAGTGTGTTCTAACAGTGGTTTGGGATCTTGAAAGGCTGATGTGCATTTTTTCATCTCTAATCCTGAGAATTCCAGACTCCAGTTGTTCTCCACAAATTGTTCTCCACAATTTTCTCCACCTCTTCTCCAGTTGTTCTCCACAATTTTTTTCCAGTTGTTCTCCACAATTTTCTCCCTTTTTTCTCCACAGTTGCTCTCCAGTTGTTCTCCAGTTGTTCTCCACAATTTCCTGTTTGTTCTCCAATTATTCTCCACAATTGTTCTCCAGTTGTTCTCCCAACTCTTCTCTAATTTTTCTCCACAATTGTTCTCCAGTTTTTTCCAATTGTTCTCCACAATTTTCTCCCTTTGTTCTCCACAATTTTCTCCAATTGTTCTCCACAATTTTCTCCCTTTGTTCTCCACAATTTTCTCCAATTCCTCTCCACAATTTTCTCCCTTTGTTCTCCACAATTGTTCTCCAGTTGTTCCCCACAATTTTTATCCACAATTGTTCTCCAGTTTTCTCCAATTGTTCTCCAAAATTGCTCTCCAATTGTTCTCCAGTTGCTCTCCACAATTTTCTCCATTTGTTCTCCATGTTTATTCTCCACAATTTTCTCCCTTTGTTCTCCACATTCTCCACAATTTTCTCCAATTGTTCTCCAGTTGTTCTCCACAATTCTTCTCCAGTTCTACAATTGTTCTCCCTTTGTTCTCCACAATTTTCTCCCTTTGCTCTCCACTATTTTCTCCATTTGTTCTCCACATTTGTTCTCCACAATTCTTCTCCAGTTGTTCTCCACAATCATTCTCCAGTTGTTCTCCACAGTTGTTCCCCACAATTTTTCTCCACAATTATTCTCCAATTGTTCTCCAAAATTTTCTCCAATTGTTCTCCACAGCTGTTCTCCAGTTGTTTTCCAATTGTTCTCCAGGTGATCTCCACAATTGTTCTTCAGTTTTTCTCCACAATTTTCTCCACAAATTTCCCCAATTTTTCTCCAATTGTTCTCCACAATTGTTGTCCACAGTTGTTCTCCAGTTGTTCTCCACAACTTTTGTTTGGGTTTTTTTGTTTTGTTTTTATTTTTTATTTTTTGGTTTTTTGGGTTTTTTTGTTTTGTTTTGTTTTTTTTTTGGTTTTGTTTTTTGGTTTGGTTTGGGTTTTTTTTTTTTTTTTTTTTTTTTTGTCTCCCTGGATTTCTGATTTTTGGGTTGTCTGAGTGTCCCACAGCTCTCTGGGTATGCCCAGGTTTGGGGTGATGGCTTTCGTGTCCTTGCTCTGTTTCCTGTTTTCTTTGCTCTGTTTTTTTTGTTTGTTTGTTTGTTTTTTATTCTCCCTACATTTCTAATTTTGGGGCTCTGCTCTGAGTGTCCCACACCTCCCTGGATATGCCCAGATTGGAGAGATGGTGCCTCTGATGTCCTTGCTCTGTTTCCATTTTTTTCCACCCCATTTTTTATTTATTTTTTTCTCCCTGCATTTCTGATTTTGGGGCTCTGCTCTGAGTTGAGGCACAGGGAGGAGGCATCACCCCAAGTGCTCCACCCTGGACACCCCACCACAGTCCCTGTGGGTTTTTTGGAGATTTTGGAGCCTTTGTTGGATCCCTCAGAGGATTCCATGATTTTCATCCAGCTCAGTTGTGCTCATTTTCCCTCTCCCATGGTGTCCCAAAAGTGACACAAAAATCTGGGTGGAACCAAACCCAGTTCTTTATTTCATGTCTTGTTTTTTGTCCTCCTGACCCCCTTTTTGTGGTGCTGGGGACAAACACAACAACCTGAGGGTTGTGCTCTGATCTTGGAGACCTTTTCCAACTTAAATCATTCCAGGATTTTCAACAGCAATTTGCTAAATTTGGCTTTTTTTTTTTTTTTTTTTTTTTTTCCCTTGTCCTTACTCCTGCTGACTAAGGGATTTGTTTTCAGGGTGTTCTGGTGTAGAAATGATTGCTGGGAGGAGTTGTTGTCATTATTGTCATTATTGTGATTATTGTCACCACAATCCCTCCAACAGTGTGGAGCTTTCCATGCCCACGTTGTTGAATTGTGTTTCTAAACTCTGCTGAAGAGATTTCTCTGAGAAGTGGCTGCAGTTCAGTGGTGGATGAAATAATCTCTTTATATAAATTTGTTTGGAGACCTCGGGGAAAAGGAGCATAATATAATTGTAAGAATATATTTAATATTAAGGTTGTTGTGAATTGTCTGGGTTTTTTTTTTTTTTGGAAATAATTTTCTTTCTTCTTTTTTTTTTTTTTTTTTTTTTTTTTTTTTTTTTCCCCCCCCCACGTTTTGTGACAGTGATTGAAGTTTGCCATTTGCAAAATCCCCAGATGGGGATGGGCAAGGGGGTTTAGAATATCAGGAACAAATTAGGGAGGGTCATTCTCACTGGTTTGGTGCTTTGGTTTCTTGCAATTGCAATTTTGCAAGAAATTGTAAAATATATCTGAATATCACCCTTGAATTCCACAGGAATTGTGGATTGGTGGTGAAGGCCCCATGGAAACCAGAATATTTAGATATTCCTTTATCTTTTATATCAGGGCACAGATAAAGCTTTTGTCAGTAGGACACAATGTTAATTTTTGCTCTTAAAGCCCAACCCTCATTTATACAGATGAAAAATGACTTCTATCTACTTTTTTAAAATAAATGTTGGTGTGTGAAGCCTCCCTTAAAAATCATAACTGTATGATTTGTTGGTAGATGGGTTTTTCTATTAAAAAAAAAAAAAAATAAAAAACCCAGCTATCAGGAGCTCCAAAAGCAGTATATATGTAAAGAGAAAATTTGCTAACTGCTGTGGGAAGATCTAACCCTGGGTCACCTGCAAATCTCTCAAACAAGAGCTCCAGGGCAAGTCCTAATTCCAGGGAGTAAAAATGAAAATTAAAGCTGTAGCTGGTGACTCCTCCAAGTTACCCAGGGTGGATTCATTTGAGTTTTTTGATTGTGTTGGTGGCTGCAGTGTGAGAGGGATGGGAGAGGTCTCCCAAGGATCTCCATGGAGACAGAAAAAGAACCTGATGGTCTGTCAGAAGTTGCCTTTCATGACCAGAGGCATTCATTAAAGAGGAGATGAAGCAGGAGACAAACTTTGGCATTTTTAACCAACCTTGGGGGTTGGGGAAAAAAAAAAAAAAGAAAAAGAAAAAGAAAAAAGAAAAAAAAGCTCTGTTGGAGCTTGTGCTTTATGGAGTGGTTTATCCAGGTTTATTGAGCATTTCTCAGGGAAATCCACAGAAAATGCAGATTCCAAAATATCAAATAGAGCAGCTGATTCTGCAAATTCTGGCTGGAAAAGTTGGGAAAGCTCCTGAGCAGGGGCTGCTGGTGGTGAGCAGGGCAGGGGGAGAGTCTTGGTGGTGAGAGGATAAAAGTGATTTTTCTGGGGGGGGAATGGTGGTGGAATCTTGGGATGGTTTAGTTGGGAGAGGATCTTAAAGCTCAGCCATGGCAGGGACACCTTGGACATTCCAGGGATCCAGGGGCAGCTCTGGGAATTCCATCCCCAAATCCCATCCATCCTTCCCTTCCCCAGGTGAGCATTCCCAGCCTTGGAGCAGCTCCATGGTCACCTCTGGAATTGTCCCAGCAGCTCCAGAACCTTCAAGTTATTCAAATTATTCAAATATTCAAATTATTCAAATTATTCAAAATTTTCAAATTGTTCAAATTGTTCAAATTGTTCAAATTATTCAAATTATTCCTTGATGCTCTCAAAGCATGTCCTGCTTTTCTTTTTTACCTTCCTTCCACCCTGTGTCTTCCTTCCTTTTCTTGTGTCTCTGCTGCTGTTTCACTGTTTAAATTCCTTCATGGAAAACATGAAAACACAACAATCTCCTCAATCCCCAGGGTTTTTTTGGATAAGAACACCCCAAATTTTGCAGCTGCAGCCACCACATTCAGATCCTCGAGGTGAACTTGGCCTCCTGAACCTCCCATCTCCCAGCAAAGCCCAAAAATCTGCTCTTTAAGGGAGATGAAACATTTTATGTCGCTTGCCTTGAGCAATATTCTTTGTTTTCTAGTTTTACAAATTGATTTTTCCCAGTCTTGAGACACCTATCTCTCTTTTTAGTTGTTCTTTAAGTTTTGCATACAGAATTTGAAGTGAAATTGGCACAATTCACACAATTCACAATTTGGTAATTGTTCTTTTACCAGATCTTGAGCCTTAGTGTTAATGATAATGATAATTATATGTAAAACAGATCCGTTTCTCCCTTTTGGACATTCATTTTCCAATTTGTCCTTGCTCATTCTAAGGTTTTCTGCAATCCAATATTTTTCCCATTGTGTTCACAAGTGCTTAATTTGGATGGGTTAAATCAGCAGCTGTTGACGTGGGTGTGTGGAATAAGGAAAGAACCTTTTAAATGACAATTTATTTATCTTTTAAAAGAGTTGTTAATGCTCAGTGAAGCTCCTGCTTTTCCTTTTTTTCCCTGAACTGTGGGAAAGAGGAGAAGCCCTGGCTGTAAAGTTGTCAGTGCTCAGCTTTGCTTAAAAAAAAAAAAAAAAAAGAAAGGAAAAAGAAAAAAAGTAAACAAAGGTGGTTTTAGCAGTGAAAAATCTGCCTAATATAAAGCCAAGCTGAAAAATGTGGGGAGGGAGGAGCAGAGCAGCGATTTATCCAGGGCAGGAGGAGAGGTGATCCATCCAGCTGGGGGTCCCGTGGCACTGAGGAGGGGACAGGGCTCAGGAGCTTGATTTAATTGAGAAAATGAATCAATTATGGGGGTGTTGCATCATCAGGGGCCAGGGGAGCGGCGGCTGCGGAGGGGCCTTAAAAATGGAGAGTCAAAAATGGAGTTTTGAGTGTTAAAAATGGAGTTTTGAGTGTTAAAAATGGAGTTTTGAGTGTTAAAAATTGAGTGTTTTGAGTGTCAAAAATGGAGTGTTTTGAGTATTTTGAATTAATTCCAGGGAATGGCACTGCTCACCTTAATGGAGAATTGAGGGATGAGCTCCCCAAAATGGAGAATGGATGGAGATGAGCTCCCCAAAATGGAGAATTAATGGAGATGAGCTGCCCAAAATGCAGAATTAATGGAGATGAGCTCCCCAAAATGGAGAATTGGGGGATGAGCTCCCCAAAATGGAGAATTGGGGGATGAGCTCCCCAAAATGCAGAATTAATGGAGATGAGCTGCCCAAAATGCAGAATGGATGGGGATGAGCTGCCCAAAATGCAGAGTTGAGGGATGAGCTCCCCAAAATGGAGAATGGATGGGGATGAGCTCCCTAAAATGCAGAATTGAGGGATGAGCACCCCAAAATGCAGAATGGATGGATGAGCTCCCCAAAATGCAGAATTGAGGGATGAGCTCCCCAAAATGCAGAATGGATGGGGGTGAGCTCCCCAAAATGCAGAATCCATGGGGATGAGCTCCCCAAAATGCAGAATTGAGGAATGGGCTCCCCAAAATGGAGAATTAATGGAGATGAGCTCCCCAAAATGCAGAATTGAGGGATGAGCTCCCCAAAATGCAGAATTGAGGGATGAGCTCCCCAAAATGCAGGATTGATGGGGGTGAGCTCCCCAAAATGCAGAATCCATGGGGATGAGCTCCCCAAAATGCAGAATGGATGGGGATGAGCTCCTCAAAATGCAGAATTGAGGGATGAGCTCCCCAAAATGCAGAATTAATGGAGATGAGCTCCCCAAAATGCAGAATTAATGGGGTTGAGCTCCCCAAAATGCAGAATTAATGGGGTTGAGCTCCCCAAAATGCAGAATGGATGGGGATGAGCTCCCCAAAATGCAGGATTGAGGGATGAGCTCCCCAGTAGTTTGTGGGTGTCAGTTTTGGGTAATGGAGGTTGGTGCCGGAGCCGCCGCAGGAATTCCCCAGCCCTGGATTTGTGTGGCTCCGTTTTCCATCAGGAGGCCTGAGTGCTTTTATTGGAAATGATATTTTAAATCCTGCTCTGGAATTGGATGTGATCCCAGCCGTGTTGGGGCTGCTCTGTGTGACCCCACCTCGGTTCCTCACAGAAATGTGACTGATGATCTGTTTGGGTAAAAACTGTTCCTGATGTGAAAAAAAAAAAAGCTCCAAATCATCCCTGTTGAATAAGCTCAGTCTATTTTGTCATTTAACATCTGGAAGTAAAGGAGAAAAAAAAAAAAAAGGTTTTTATAGCCACAGAATATTTTGCTTATTAGCAGAACCAGCAGATTTATTTTGTTGAATTGTAATAGATGGAGATTGATCATTAAAAAAAAAATATATAATGGGCTGCTTCTGCTTATTTATTATTGTATTTTCCTCCTTGGAAAAAATAGAATTATACTCAGGAATGTTGTGTGCTGCAAATGATAATAAATATTATAATAAATATTACAGTAATACCTCTATTAGTCCTAATGCAGTGATAAAAGATTGTAAGGTTATAAAAGATTATAAAAGGTTTAACACCAGCTATTTCCTTAGTGCTGCTCTTCACCCTCCTCTCCATCCCATTTTAAAAAGTGTTCTGGAGATTCCTGGCTGGGGATGGGGAAAGAGCTGCCCAAAAAGTTCATCCACCCTGGCACCAGGAAAATCTGGAATGGAAGGGACAGGGCAGAGAAATGGGGTTGGAAAAGAACATTTTCCCTGAGAATCGTGCTCTGTGTGCAGCAGGATTATTTTGGGTTATTATTATTATTATTATTTCCCCAACTGAGTTGGGGAAAAGCAGGTAATGAGTTAAAAATGGGGTGCATTGGGAATTGCTGGCAGAGCAGCAGCCCAAAATTCAGTGTTTGACACAAAGTCTGGGCTTTGTTTCATTCTTTGTGTTGGGATTCTGCCTCTGTTTCTTTTTTTTTTTTTTTTAATTTTTTTTTTATTGGTGGGGATGTGGGTCAGGAGATTTTGTAGCTCTTTGAAGGGTTTGTTGCTACAAACTCTGCGTGGATTTCTTCCCCCAGATTGGTCAGGAATTCAGAAAGGCTCGGGGACAAATCTTCCCTTTTTGGTTTAAAACAGCACAAAGTTCACCAAACTTCTCCATCTCCTGGGTGGTGATGCTTTGCTCAGAATCCAGGGAAAACTGGATAAAAAAACTTTGGGAAAAGTGGAGTATTAAAAGCTTTCCTGAGCAGCAGTAGATACTTCAACCACATAATTAAAGTTTTCTTCACAAAAAAAGGGGATTGTGAGCAGAGCCTGGCAGTAATCCAAAATTCTAATTTCTGACTATGATTTAATTTCAATTTTAAATAAATCGGTTTTTAATTTAAAAAGAGTGAGCTTCATAACATTAGCAATGATTGCAACATTAAGCCCAGTGTTCACAATCTAGCAATATAAAACATTATTTATATCTGAATCGTAAACAGCCTTTTGAAATGGATTATGGTTTTTCTTCCTATTCTAATACAACCTGGAGGGTACTAAAAAGTGTTGTGTGAAATTAACATTCTGCTGACTTTCGCCTATAAATGAGAAGCGAGCTATTAACATTTGTGTATTTTCATTATGTAAATTGTGTTAACACATGCCCACAAATTGCCACCAGCGATGCAATAATTTTCTCTCAGTGATCATAATGTGTCCAAGTGAGTCATTTTGATTATGACATGCTAATTACATATTGTCTTTTTTTCAGATTCAGAAAAACCAGGGATCTTTAATGGTAAGCTTTATGAGTTCAGAAAAAAATTCACTTTTCTTTTTCCTGATGGCTGCTCCCTCTGCATGCTTGAATGCCTTGTTTTAAACTTAGCAAATTGCATTTTGAAGAAAATGCAAACCTTTAACTGCCTGTATTAGATTAGGTACCATTAGAAATAATAGAACATCCTGAGCATCAATGTTTTGATAAGAGTTTGCTGCCGTTGATTAATCTTGCTATATTTTATTGCATTAATGATTTTTTCTTTCCACTCCACTGTAAAGATATTGCATGTAGTCTAATACTTTTTTTTTTTTTCTTTTTTTTTTCCTCCCTTCTCTCCTTGCCATTGCAGCCTCTCCAGTTATTGCAGTGCATTGTTGATGAGGTGAGTCGTCGTCTTATGTGCTTTCACTCCTAAAGTCATTCCTAATGGGGTGGAAAGCTGATATTTTGTTTCCTAATGAAGCACAATGCCCAACATCCTCCCCAGCACAAGTTGCAGCTCGGAGCTCTCACACATGAACTGGCCTGGTCCCACTCTGAGCTGGTTTTCTGCTCGAAATATTGAATTTATCTGAGATTTGGGTGGCTCACAGAGCTGCAGCCTCAACCCCTGCTCAGCTGGGACAGGGACAACCCAATTTTTAATGTGTTTAAGGACAAAAAATAGCGAGCTGCAAAGCACCTGAGTGTCACCCAAACGTTTTTATTCAATCAGAAGGCCAGAATAAAAAAAAAAACCAAAAAAACTGGGATGCAGGTGTGAGCAGGAGACTGGATTTCAGTTTTCTGCTCGAAATATTGAATTTATCTGAGATCTGGGTGGCTCACAGAGCTGCAGCCTCAGCTGGGACAGGGACAACCCAATTTTTAATGTGTTTAAGGACAAAAAATGGTGAGCTGCAAAGCACCTGAGTGTCACCCAAAATTTTTTATTCAATCAGAAGGCCAGAATAAAAAAACCAAAAAACTGGATGCAGGTGTGAGCAGGAGACTGGATTTCAGTTTTCTGCTCGAAATATTGAATTTATCTGAGATCTGGGTGGCTCACAGAGCTGCAGCCTCAGCTGGGACAGGGACAACCCAATTTTTAATGTGTTTAAGGGCAAAAAATGGTGAGCTGCAAAGCACCTGAGTGTCACCCAAACGTTTTTATTCAATCAGAAGGCCAGAATAAAAAAAAACCTGGGATGCAGGTGTGAGCAGGAGACTGCATTTCAGTGGATTTCAGTTTTGTGCTCGAAATATTGAATTTATCTGAGATTTGGGTGGCTCACAGAGCTGCAGCCTCAACCCCTGCTCAGCTGGGACAGGGACAATCCAATTTTTAATGTGTTTAAGGACAAAAAATGGTGAGCTGCAAAGCACCTGAGTGTCACCCAAACGTTTTTATTCAATCAGAAGGCCAGAATAAAAAAACCAAAAAAAAACCTGAGATGCAGGTGTGAGCAGGAGACTGGATTTCAGTGGATTTCAGTTTTCTGCTCGAAATATTGAATTTATCTGAGATTTGGGTGGCTCACAGAGCTGCAGCCTCAGCTGGGACAGGGACAATCCAATTTTTAATGTGTTTAAGGACAAAAAATGGTGAGCAGCAAAGCACCTGAGTGTCACCCAAACGTTTTTATTCAATCAGAAGGCCAGAATAAAAAAAAGCCAAAAAAACTGGGATGCAGGAGTGAGCAGGAGACTGGATTTCAGTGGCAAAACATCACATTTCTGGAGTGAAACACCCCTTGCAGGCTGAACAATGAGGAAGCAACTCAGGGCAGAGCTCTGTCTTTTAAATACTTGAAAAATATTGCAGAATCTTTGGGAAAAGTGGGGATTTTCCCTCCCTGACAAAGAGCAGCTCAAAGCCAAGAGACTGAAATCTCTTCAATAACTTTAATCAGCATTTCAGCAAAGGCTGCACGTGGTGTGCTGTGGAAAACTGAAGTTTGCTTCCTTTTGGAAAAACTGAAGTTTGCTTCCTTTTCCAATGGTTCTGAGGTGATGCTGCTAATTAAGGAGTTCCAACAAGAAAAAAATAAATAAAAAAATAAAGAAGAGCCAGCACTCTTGCAGGGCTTTGCTCAGCCTGTGGCAGGATGTTGTTTCCAGCTCCTCCTGGGTGCTGATGTGTCTAAAATGGGTCTGAATTCATCCAGTCTGTCCCTGTCACATTTTTGAACTTTGGGGTGAGCCAAATCCTCTTTTTTTTAAATTTATTTTATTTTTGTCTTCACCCACCTCTGTGAGTATTTCTGTTAGAGAGCTGAACTTCTTCCTGAAAGTCCATTTGGGCCTGAGGGGTGCAGTTCCATTCCAATGGACCAAGATCCTTGGTTTAAAGAGAAAATTTCCCACCTCTTTGTCCTGGTGTTGATTTGGTTCTTTGGGTGCTTTTTAGAGAATTCTGGGATTTTTTTTTTCATTCTTCCATCCATCATTATTCCATCTTTGGTGGAGGTTTGGATATTCCATCACCCCCAGCAGAAGGGTCTCTCCATCCTCAGGGAGGTCACCTCATCTTTATTTTTTTCCTTTTCTTTTTTTTTTGTCTTTACCCACCTCAGTGAGTATTTCTGTTAGAGAGCTGAACTTCTTCCTGAAAGTCCCTTTGGGCCTGGGGGGTGCAGTTCCATTCCAATGGACCAAGATCCTTGGTTTAAAGAGAAAATTTGGTTCTTTGGGTGCTTTTTAGAGAGTTCTGTTTTTTTTTTCATTCTTCCATCCATCATTATTCCATCTTTGGTGGAGGTTTGGATATTCCATCACCCCCAGCAGAAGAGTCTTTCCATCCTCAGGGAGGTCACTTCATTTTTTTTTTTTTTTTTTTTCTTTTTTTTTCTTTTTAACCCTTTTTTTTTTCTTTTGCTGCTGCAAAATCCCTTTGGGGATTGAGTACCAAGCTACCTTCACCACTGGCATTTTTGGTTTTTTTTAGGTTTATATTCCAAGTGAAGTCATCATTCTCTGAGGTGCTGGCCAGAGTTAAAGCTCAGCTCAAAGTTCTTTAAGCTCCACTCGTTTTGTTTTGAGCACTGTGGGTGTCAGAATGGGAATATTCAGAATTAGAAATTCCTACTTTTGTAAAATACTGATTCTGGGTCAGATTTTCCCCTTGGCTTTAAGGAGGTTTTAAAATTCCCTTTTAAAGGGATTTTAAAATTTTAAAATCCTTCAAAACTTCAGAGCCCTGATCCAGGACAGCCTTGAGATGTTTTCAAGTGATGAAATTGAGACCTTGATTCTTCCTGGTAGATGTTTATTGTATTGGTAGAATTTCCACCAAAACATGGCAGGAATCCAAGTTAATATTAATTCACAGGATTAATTAATTCAGATGCCCAGAGAAGCTCATCAAGTGTCCAAGGCCAGGCTTGGAGCAACCTGGGAAAGTTTTGGAATAAAAACCGTCCATGGGAATTTTTAGATTTTTTTGCAGTGGTGAGATTTTTGGAGCTGGTTTCAAATTTAAATTTAAATTTAAATTTAAATTTAAATTCAAATTTAAATTTGCTTCTTAGTGAAGTACATGGAGCACAGTGGGTCAGTTTGAAAAGTGTTTGTTCATTTTCTAGGACTTCAGTTGACTCACAGGAAGGATGAAGGGAGCGATTTGAGAAGCAATTTTGATAATTGAACCCCAAAAAATCCAGGCAGGGTGGTTCCTCTGAAATCACAGCAAACTGTGCCTGATGGGTTTTGCTGAGAAATGATTTTCTGGGGCTGCTGATGGCATCAGGCTGGGATTATTTTTTAATGGCAGAATTAGTGTGGATGGGATAAACGTGCCAAAACTTTGATTTTTTTTGCCATGTGGTGACTTTGAGCTCTGCTCCAGCTCCAGATAAGCCAAGCTCATTTAAAGAACCTCCCACCATGGCAAATCCCTGCTGCTGGTCCAGAGATGGGCATGGGCTGGTTGTTCCTGGAGTTATTCCAGACAGAGGATTTGCCATGGAATGGGGTTGTCCTTCTGAAGGAATCCGTGCAATTTTAAATAATAATTTTAAATAATAATTTTAAATATTAATTTTAAATATTAATTTTAAATAATAATTTTAAATAATAATTTTAAATAATATAATTTTTAAAATAATAATTTTAAATAGTAATTTTAAATAGTAATTTTAAATAATAATTTTAAATAGTAATTTTAAATGTAATTTTAAATAATAATTTAAAATAATAACTTTAAATAGTAATTTTAAATCATCATTTTAAATATTAATTTTAATCATAATTTTAAATAGTAATTTGAAATAATAATTTGAAATCATAATTTTAAATCATATTTTTAAATCGTAATTTTAAATAATAATTTTAAATCATAATTTTAAATAATAATTTTAAATAGTAATTTTAAATGTAATTTGAAATAATAATTTTAAATAATAACTTTAAATAGTATTTTTAGATAATAATTTTAAATAATAATTTAAAATAGTAATTTTAAATAGTAATTTAAATCATAATTTTAAATCATAATTTTAAATAATAATTTTAAATCATAATTTTAAATTGGTGAAAGTTTTTGTTGTTGGAATCGGTTCCAGATTTTAAAAAAGAGTAGAAATAAGAATTAGAAATGCAAACCTGCAGAGCTCCAGGAGGAGCTGGGAAGGGGCTCAGCCTGGAGAAAAGGGAATTTCTGTCCCCTGACAGGAGGGGACAGCCGAGGAAATTTGGGATCTGGGAACAGGGACAGGGGAGAGGGAACAGCCTCAGGCTGTGCCAGGAGAGGTTTAATTTGGATATTGGGATAAATTTCCTTGTGGGAAAAGTTGTGAAGCTGGACCAGGCTGTGGAGGAGTCACCATCCCTGGAAATGTCCCAAAAATGAGATTGTGACACTTTGGGGACGAGGCTCAGGGTGAGCCTGGAGGTGCTGGGCTGGCAGGACTCAGAGATCCTGAAAACCTTCCCCAGCTTTTCCAATCCCATGGTTCTGTGACTGCAGAAATGCAGCTGTTGACTCCAAAACCTAAATATTGCACGTGGAATCTGGAGGTTTTTAACATTCCCCCTGCCCGTGGCCTCAAAACCTTTTATGATATTTGTGATAAATCAAATTCCACTTCCAAATTCCAACCACTCTAGCACTGATTATAATAATTGATTGTAATTCTGCACTTTTCCTTTTGGTGCTCCAGAAATTCTCCAGGTGAAAGGGAAACGAGGCAGGTCTGAATTTCCAGTTTGGGTTCTGCAACTGCAAAAAAAAAAAAAAGTGGGATTGGGTTTTTCAGGAAAATCAGAGCTCTGTTTGTTGCATTTTTTTTGCATCCCTTGGGGTAGGTTGAGAAGGGACATTATTTCCAAACCGTAGATATTTTATTTGTATTTATTTCCCTGTTATCTTGCTGTCAAAATCTGTTAGTAGGAAATCACTGCTGATCATCCTTTAGGCTGGAAAAATCCCTAAAATCATCAAATCCAACCATTCAGTTGCTTCCTCAGCTGCAGAATTCCTGCAGCCTTTTAAAAATGCCATTTTTCCTGATCTCTGCTCAGCAGGGGGGGCTTCAGATGGAATCCAAAGATCCCAAAAACCCAAAATTCAGGAGCTTTGTGGTTTCCAGCTTCCCACCCTGTGGATCCCATGGCTTTAGAGGTTTCTGCTTTGTACCTGGACCAGGTTTTTTTTTTGAAGTAGATTGGCTGGAAAGGAAGAAATAGATTTTTTTTGTTTTTTGTTGGTTTTTGTTTTTTTTTTTTTTTTTTTTAGATAGATTTTTTTTTTGTTAAATGGAAAGTCAGGGCTTTGATTTTGTTTTTATTAGAAAAAGTGGGTTTTTTTGGTTTTTTTTTAGATAGATCTGTTGTTTTAAGAAGTTGTAAGAGTAAATGGAAAGTCAGGGCTTTGATTTTGTTTTTATAGAAAAAGTGTTTTTTTTTTTAAGGGTGTTGTGGGAGAAAGTTGGGTTGGAAGGAGTCAATCTGAATTGGGAAATGGATTTTATTTCTGTATGTACAGGTATCTCTAATTTTTTTGTTGGCCTTGTAGGCAACAAAATAATAGTTTTTTTAATATAATTTTGTTGTTGGAGGGGCAGAAAGGTGGAATTCAGTATTCCTTAATTCCAGGGAATATTCCTTAATTCCAGGGAATATTCCTTAATTCCAGGGCTGCTGTGTTTAACCTTTTTGTGGTTGGAGTTCCCTTCTGAAAATGCAATTCCTGCCAGCCCCTGGAGCAGTTTGGGTCCAGCTCTGTGGTTAAACATCACCTTTTCTTTTCCTCACCTAAGAGAAATTAATTCTGCTTTCAGTTTGTCTCAGTGTAATTGTGATTTTAAGCCTTGCTTTTGGTTTATTTTTTTATTTCGTTGTATTGGGTTAGGGAGGAAAACAACTCGATTTTTTAAATTATTCTGTTATTCCAACTCAGGGAGGGGAGAATTCCAAACCCTGGTTTGTACAAACAGGAGGCAGCATTGCAGAACCTGCCTGGTTTAACGAAGAGAAATTAATTAATTAGTTGAATCCTCACCCTGATAGCTCCATGAGTAAGCAGAGAGAGGCTTTCCATGAGTTCCTTGAGCATTTCTGTGAAGTGCCCCCACAGAGATACTTGGTCTCACAAGACTGCAGTTTAATCTAGCTCAAGGACTTTGCAAACTCCACAAATCAAAGACTTTTTTTTTTTTTTTTTTTTTTTTTTTTCTCCTTTTTTTTTTTTTTTTTTTTTGGTCTCTTTTTAAATCCTTACTCCAGAAACATTGAAGAGCTCCTGGGGTGTTAATGCTGAGCTGTGAAGGATTTCAGTGTCAAGATGTTTTCCAAATTTTAACTTTTTTTTAAAAAAAACAACTTTTAATCCATGTTTTCTGTCTAGTTGCTCCTATTATCTTTTGTTTTAAATGGGGTTAAATATACTTATTGGAACAGCCTTAAAAAATTCCAATAGCCTTAAAATAATCTTAATAGACTAATCTAATAGACTAATAATCTAATAGACTAATAATCTAATAGACTAATAATCTAATAGACTTAAAATAACTTTTAAAATTCCCAGCTTGATCAAATAACCAGAGGAGGGTTCCTGAATTCCTTCACCTGATGAACCCATTCTGCATTTTGCTCTTGCTATAAATGCAGTGAAAAAACTCCTAAAAAAAGCTCAGAATGAAACTTTTTTTTTTTTTTCCTTTAGGAATTTCTCTTTAGATTCTCAAGTCTTGATTTAAATGTGGGAAATTTCTGGAGTTTTGAACATTTCCATTGGTTCTACACCCATGTGTGTGTGTGTTCACCCAAAGCTCCAATAAATTTATTTTGTGGATGAGCTGGTTTGGGGAATAAATTACTGGGGACAGAAATTTTTGGTGACCTTACCAATGTTTGAGATTCAGAGACTTGTGGAGGAACAAGGTAAAACCACAGGTAGGAATTGCTGAATAATTACCTTTAGACCAACCTGAGCAAGAACCTTCCCAGGAGAACAAGCTCATTTAATGGTTCCTAAAACTCAATCTTGTGGATGTCAATGGTCATGCTTGATTATTTGCAGAGGTGTTTTATGAAAAAGCAATAAAAATGCACCAGGAGGGTGCAGAGGAGGAGAGGGAACAACAAATGGGTTGAGTTTTTTTAGGTTTTTTTGTGTTTTGTGCCGTGCTCTGCTGCCTGATGAGCGACAGGAGAGGCAGGAATTCTTGGCTTGTTGGAGGAAAAAAAAAAAAAGCAATTACACTTCTGGTGGAAGGATTAACCTGGATTTTTTTTTTGCAGGTTCTTTAGAGGTATAGGGCTTTTTTTTTTTTTTTTTTTTGGGACTACCTGAAAAGAGAGGCCAGACAAAACTGAGGGAATAAAAATAATTTTTATTAAGGGGTTTATATATATTATAAAAAAATTTTTTTTTTAAATTGTATTATATATATATATATAAATATATATATATAAATATATAAATATGATAAATAAATAATAAATAATAAATAAATATATAAATATATATAACAATTATATAGATTATTTTTATATATAATATATACAATATACAATATATAATATACAATATCTAATATATAATATATAATATATAATATATAATATATAATATATAATATATAATATATAATATATAATATATAATATATAATATATAATATATAATATATAATATACAATATTAAATATACAATATATAGTAATTGTTTATTAAGGGGTTTTCAGGTGCATTTTGGGCATTCCTACACCCAAAAAATGAACCATGAGTTTTTACACTTTCATAAGTTTGGTCCCTTTGCATATTGGGGGTTAATTTTCCAATTAGAGCTCTGGGTAATGAAGTCATTTATCCCAAATTTGTGTGTGTGTATATATATAAAAATAAAATATATATAATATATAAATATATATAATATATAAATATATATAATATCTATAATATATATAATATCTATAATATATATTATATATAATATATAATATATATATAATATATATAATATATAATATATAAAGTATATATCTAAATAAATAAAGAAATATCTATATCTATATCTATATCTATATCTATATCTATATCTATATCTATATTATTTATTTATATATATCTATATCTATTTATTTATATCTATCTATATCTCTTTATTTATATATTTATTTATACCTTTATATATTATATATATTTTATTTTTACATACATACACACAAATATATAAAAACCACAAAATCCTAAGGCATCATGGCAAGGGGAGGAAGAATGTCCCACATTCTCCATTATTCCTGCTCTTCATCTTTCCTCCCTTTTTTTTTGGGGGAGGGAGGCTCTGAAAAAAAATCTCCCCCAGTAGCTACAACCAAATAATCCAAATATTGATTATTGCCTGATTATTCCCAGGAATTAGAGGAGCAGCTTTGAGCTTTTGAGGATGGAAAAAAAAAAAATAAATAAAATTTAAAAATTGGCTTTTCAACCCCAATCTCAGCAAATAAACGAGTTTTCCCTGCACACAAAACTTCACAAGGCAGGTGCCCCCACGGATAATTTGTCACTTTTGGCAGCTGCTGCTGAGAAAAAGAGCAAGAGGTGCAGGGATGTGAGCATCCCTCACCTCCCTGCCCAGGCTGGCAGCACAGCAACAACAAGCCAGGGATTCTTTCAAGTCTGGGGCTCGTGGCTGCTGCCACCTTGTTACTTGTCACAAATGCCCTGCATTAGGTTTTTTTTTTGAAGTAGATTGGCTGGAAACTCAGAAATAGATTTTTTTTTTTTTTTGGTTGGTTGTTGTTGTTTTTTTGGTTGGTTTTTTTTTTTTTTTTTAGATAGATCTATTGTTTTAAGAAGTTGTAAGAGTAAATGGAAAGTCAGGGCTTTGATTTTGTTTTTATTAGAAAAAGTGTTTTTTTTTTTAGATAGATCTATTGTTTTAAGAAGTTGTAAGAGTAAATGGAAAGTCAGGGCTTTGATTTTGTTTTTATTAGAAAAAGTGTTTTTTTTAGATAGATCTATTGTTTTAAGAAGTTGTAGGAGTAAATGGAAAGTCAGGGCTTTGATTTTGTTTTTATTAGAAAAAGTGGGTTTTTTGGGTTTTTTTTTAGATAGATCTATTGTTTTAAGAAGTTGTAAGAGTAAATGGAAAGTCAGGGCTTTGATTTTGTTTTTATTAGAAAAAGTGGTTTTTTGGGGGTTTTTTTTAGATAGATCTATTGTTTTAAGAAGTTGTAAGAGTAAATGGAAAGTCAGGGCTTTGATTTTGTTTTTATTAGAAAAAGTGGTTTTTTGGGTTTTTTTTTAGATAGATCTATTGTTTTAAGAAGTTGTAGGAGTAAATGGAAAGTCAGGGCTTTGATTTTGTTTTTATAGAAAAAGTGTTTTTTTTTTTAAGGGTGTTGTGGGAGAAAGTTGAGTTGGAAGGAGTCAGTCTGAATTGGGAAATGGATTTTATTTCTGTATGTACAGGTATCTCTAATTTTGTTGTTGGCCTTGTAAGCAACAAAATAATAATTTTTTAATATAATTTTTTTTTTGGTCTTGTAGGCAACAAAATAATAATTTTTTTAATATAATTTTTTGTTGGTCTTGTAAGCAACAAAATAATAATTTTTTTAATATAATTTTTTGTTGGCCTTGTAAGCAACAAAATAATAATTTTTTTAATATAATTTTTTTGTTGGTCTTGTAAGCAACAAAATAATAATTTTTTAAATATAATTTTTTTGTTGGTCTTGTAAGCAACAAAATAATAATATTTTTTAATATAATTTTTTTGTTGGCCTCGTAAGCAACAAAATAATAATTTTTTTAATATAATTTTTTTGTTGGCCTTGTAAGCAACAAAATAATAATTTTTTTAATATAATTTTTTTGTTGGCCTTGTAGGAGTAAATCTGAGTTTTTCCAATATTGTCATTCACTGCTCTCGTTGTAGCCAAAGCCAATTCACTTAGAGTTTGGTGATCCTCCAACTCAGAATTTTCTGGGAGCTACAGTGCATTTATTATTTGTAATAATTTGCAATTATTTGTAATTATTTGCACCTGGCAGCGTTTCTGGTGCATCTAAACTTATTTTTCTGGGGGAAAAAAAAAAAAAAATTAAAAAATCACTATTTGGCCACAAAGCAAAATGCAGCTGCTGTAGGAAAAATTTTTTTTTTTTTTTTGAAAGAAAGAAGGATAAAAACCCTTTAATCCTGGAGATGTTGGGGGCAGGAATGATTTGCAGAGCAGGAATTTGTGCCCAGAGGAGCCTGGTTGGGAGCACCAGGGGAAGGCAGAGCTGAGGTTTGGTTTGCTGGATTCTGGAAACTTCCCTCCTGTGGCCCTGGAGCCACAGGACCATGGCAGCTCCTTCTGCACAGCCAGAGCTGAGGGGAGAGAAAAGGGAAATTTAACCCTTGCCAGAGCAGCAGGAATAAAAAATAAAAATAAAAATAAAAATAAAAATAAAAATAAAAATAAAAATAAAAATAAAAATAAAAATAAAAATAAAAATAAAAATAAAATAAAATAAATTAAATTAGAATAGAATAGAATAGAATAGAATAGAATAGAATAGAATAGAATAGAATAGAATAGAATAAAATAAAATAAAATAAAATAAAATAAAATAGAATAGAATAGAATAGAGTAAAATAAAATAGAATAGCATAGAATAGAATAGAATAGAATAGAATAGAATAGAATAGAATAGAATAGAATAGAATAGAATAGAATAAAGTACAATTTAAAAAAATAGAATAGAATAGAATAGAATAGAATAGAATAGAATAGAATAAAATAAAATAAAATAAAATAAAATAAAATAAAATAAAATAAAATAAAATAAAATAAAATAAAATAAAATAAAATAAAATAAAATAAAATAAAATAAAATACCCGTTTGGTTTTGGGGAATTGCAGCCTCTGGTGTCACCAGGGCTTTGTGGGATGTGCTGGTGGCAGTGTCCAGCTGGCCCAAGGGACAGGGAATGTGGATTTGATCCCAAATTTTCCATCCCCACCCTGATGGCATCACTCAGAGTATTTTTCCTGTTCCCTCAGTTGGTTTGGAGAAATGAGAGGAATCAGAGAAATCACAGGCTGCTCTTGTCTCCTCCTGCAGTTGTGCAAACGTTCCTTGGGTGCTGAGGGAAAACTCTGTTTCCTGGTTTTCCACTTGTGGGATTCCTCCTTCAGGAAAAAATTTCTCTTTTCTGATTCACCTCAAACATTTCAAGATGTTCTGAGGAAATCTTTAACTTTCAGGAAATGGTGTGTTGGGTAAGATCCCTGAAAGTGTGGAAAGCCTGAGGGTTTTTTGGTGTTTGTTGACAGTCAGCAGTGACTCCTAAATTTCATTGACATCAGAGTGTTTCCAAAAAATATTAAAAATTAAAAAAAAAAAAAAAAAATAAAATAAAAAAGCAGCTCCAAACTGCATCTGAATTTTCTTCTTGAGCATATCCATGTAAACCTGCAAACTGGACAGGGAAAGGAGGAAGGTGCCTTGTCCATGTTAATTTATGGGTTTGCTGGGCATTATTTATTATTAGTAGTACTATTATTATTATTATTAGCCTTGTCCATGTTTATTTATGGATTTGCTGGACATTTATTATTATTATTATTATTATTATTATTATTATTATTATTAGCCTTGTCCATGTTTATTTATGGATGTGCTGGACATTTATTATTATTATTATTATTATTATTATTATTATTATTATTATTATTATTATTATTATTATTATTATTATTATTATTATTATTATTATCATCTCTGCCACTGCTCTGCTTAGGGAGAGCAAACAGAGCAGCAGAATTTCCAAATAATCACTTGGAGGAGTAAGTGAGGATAATGCTGGGATCTGTAATTCCAGCTCATATTGCAGAGGTTCCAAAGGATTTCTTCTGGACCTGCTCTCAGGTGATTCTTTTTCTTTTTTGTCCAAACCTGTGAGAGGGAAAAAAAAAAAGGAAAATCCAGATCAATTGCTGCCTTCCAGGAGAGAGATTTGGGAGGGATTGTTCAGAGTGCTCCTTCTCAGCTCTTCATTTGGATAATGGGGCTTGCCCTGACTCCAGGGAAGTCAATAAGGTTTACCCAGAGCCCTGGCACTCTATAAATTAAATATTAGGAGCAGTGTTTGAGGTGGAAATGCCTCCCTCCTCCTGCAGCTCGGATTTTCTGCTGCTGTGCTTTTGTCTTTCTGCCTGAGCACCTTGCTGACAAGTGCTAATAACAAAGTGCCAGGAGAGGGTCCAGTCGGAGTTACCACCCATTAAACATTCTGAACTTGTCCTTTTGCTCATGGATTGTGCATAATTAATAATTAAACGCTTGCAGTTGTAATGGGTTGACCTCCCTGAACTGTTCATTATTCACAAGGCAAAGGCATCACTCAAACTTTTTTTTTTTTTTTTCCCTCTTGCCCTTCCCTTGGTGTGCACAGTTGGTTTGGAGAAATCAGAGGCTGCTCTTGGCTTCTCCTGCAGCACATCCCAGCTCTGGAAATGTTGTGTGGATCTTTATCCCAGCTGTGGAAATGTTGTTTGGATCTTTATCCCAGCTCTGGAAATGTTGTGTGGATCTTTATCCCAGCTGTGGAAATGTTGTTTGAATTTCCTGCAACAAATCCCAGCTGTGGAAATATTTCTTTTATCTTTTGCAGCAGATCCCACTTTTGGAAATGTTGCTTGGGTCTTCTCCTGCAGCAGATCCCAACTGTGGAAATGTTATTTGGATCTTTATCCCAGCTGTGGAAATATTGTTTGAATTTCCTGCAGCAAATCCCAGTTGTGGATCTCCTGCTGCAGCAGGTCCCAGTTGTGGAAATACTGCTTGAATTTCCTGCAGCAGATCCCAGTTTTGGAAATGATGCTTGAATTTTTTGCAACAGATCTTAGTTGTGGAAATATTGCTTGGATCTTTTGCAGTAGATCCCAGTTGTGGAAATGTTGTTTGGATCTTTATCCCAGCTGTGGAAATACTGCTTGAATTTCCTGCAGCAGATTCCAGCTGTGGAAATGTTGTTTGGATTTTTTGCAGCAGATCTTAGTTGTGGAAATACTGCTTGAATCTCCCTCAGCAGATCCCAGCTGTGGAAATGTTGCTTGGATCTTTATCCCAGCTGTGGAAATGTTGTTTGCATCCTTTCCTGCAGCAGATTCCAGTTGTAGAAATGTTATTTGGATCTTTTCCTGCAGCAGATCCCAGCTGTGGAAAATATTGTTTGGATCTTTATCCCAGTTGTGGAAATGTTGTTTGCATCCTTTCCTGCAGCAGATCCCAGTTGTGGAAATGTTGTGTGGATCTTTATCCCAGTTGTGGAAATGTTGTGTGGATCTTTTGCAGCAGATCCCAGTTTTGGAAATGTTGCTTGAATTTCCTGTAGCAGATCCCAGTTGTAGAAGTGTTATTTGGATTTTTTTTTTCCTGCAGCAGATCCCAGTTGTGGAAATATTGTTTGGATCTTTATTCCAGTTGTGGAAATGTTTGGATCTTCTCACTGTAGCAGATCCCAGATGTGGAAATGTTGTTTGGATCTTTTCCTGGAGCAGATCCCAGTTTGGATCTCAGGGATGAGCCATTCCTGGCAATGACATTCCAAGGATCCTTGGAACCCTTCATGTCTTCACTGCCATCATTTCCCAGTCCAAATTGAAAAGATCTGTTCCTCACTCCTTTAAAATCTTGGATTTCTACTTTCCTTCCCTCTTCAGTGTGAATTCATCAGGCAGGTCAGGGGTGCAGCCAGTGTCCCCACATTCCATCACTCAGCCTGGTACAGATGGGTGGCTTTGCTTTATTTCTCTTTATTCCCATCTCTCGGGGGGTCAGACAACACTGGGAAACCTCAGGACACAAAACAAGCTCTGTCTGCACATCCCAGACTTTGAGAAGCCTCAAGATTCAGCCTTGATTTCCTCGAGCCTCTCAAAATCTGCGTTTTTCAGGCAAATACCTGATAAATCTGTGTCCACTGAAATCCTCAGGGTGACTCCATGTCCTTCCCACCCTGTGTGTTCATCCCCACCCTTCCACACAAAATCTCTTTCCCAGCTCCTCAGAGCAAACCAGCCCACAAATACCTGAATTAAACAGAAAAATATACTCCGAAAAAATGAGGGAAAAAAAAAAAAAAGGATTTAACATTTGCTTCCATCCAGGTGAAATTTTC
>JAREIS010000365.1:335000-530000 GCA_030060385.1 Muscicapa striata striata | reverse complement strand
CCAACTGTAGGTCTAATGAGATGACACTGTTCAAGTACTCTGCGGTGTAATTTCATTACATCCTGAGCTGTTACACCATAAACACAGTGGAGCTCTCCCTCATTCCTGGAAAAACTCCTAAATTCGTAAAGCCCTTCTTTGCAAATGGTGCTGTTGTTTGTTCCCTCTTCCTAATCTTTCTTTTTTTTTTTTTTTTTTCCTTTTTTTTTTTCTTCCATAAATACTGGCTGGTTGTTTTCTACCACTATTTTTTTTTTTTTTTTTTTTTGCCTTTTCTTTTTTTTTGCTTTTGTTTTAATGGTTTTAATGGCTTTTAAAAAAATTTTTTTTTTTTTTTGGCCTTTTACATCGTGAACAGGCAGCACATGAGGACAGCCTGGAAAATGAATAAGTGTAAATAAACATGAGTGTAAATAAATAGCGAATGCAGTGAAAGAAACAAAGGTCAACACAAGAATAATTTCACAGCTCTTTGTTAATTACAAGACCATTTGTGTGTTACTTAAATAATCATTAATTTCTCATTTACACTTTCCCTACCTTCCTTTTTACCCTGTGGCTATCATTGTCCTTTTTTCACCTCCCCTCAGTGTCTTTCCACATGTTTTTACCCATTGTGTAATGCTCATTAGTTGAAATTCAGTGTTTTATAACACATCCTCCAAAGAATTTGTACCTTTCTGTCTCAAAACCCTATGTGTGAAAAGGGGGATTTGGGGGCTTGTTATTCCTCTTTTATTCGGTTTATTTTTTTTTTTGTGTGTGTGTGTGTGTTTTGTTTTGCTGTTATTTTGTTGTTGTTATTTTTGATTTCTACCTTAAAAAAAAAAAAAAAAAAAAAAAAAAAAAAAAAAAAAAAATTGCTCCTGACTGCTCCTTGTCTCTTTGCAATCCCAGGAATCGCCGGTGCTTCCAGCCGGGGAGTTCTCGGAGCCATTTGTGCACTTCATCACTCAATGGTGAGCTGGCTGTGCACACACACACAGCCCTGGAAATGATCCTGGAAATGATCCTGGAAATGATCCTGGAAATGATCCTGGAAATGATCCGTGCCCGGCACCGCCAGCTCCCTCCTGCTCTGAGCCCTGCCCAGAGCTCGGGCCGGGGGCAGATGGGGCAGCCGAGTGCTGGAGAGATGCTGCAATTATGGAAATGTTATTTACACAAAGGGTCGTCAAAGTACTCGCGTGGGTTGGGGCTTTTTTGGGGTGGTTGTGGTTCCTCTTTTTTATTAATCCTTGCCTTGAATGTGGGTGAATTCTCTGAGAATTCATCTGTGTGATAGCATTATTTAGGTTTTTATAAAAAATATTTTGTGTAAAATTGCCTCGATGTTCAGGAAGGCCTTGATGAATCCATTGGTTTCTCAGTGAGTGATTTTTACTTTGTTTACAATTTTAAACCCAGTAACTAATTTTTACTTTTAAAAAAAAAAAATTAAACCCAGTAAGTAACTTTTCCTTTTTTAAAAAATTTTAAACCCAGTAAGTAATTTTTACTTTTTTAAAAAATTTTAAACCCAGTAAGTAATTTTTCCTTTTTTAAAAAATTTTAAACTCAGTAATTTTTACTTTTTTAAAAAAATTTTAAACCCAGTAAGTATTTTTTCCTTTTTTAAAAAATTTTAAACTCAGTAAGTAATTTTTCCTTTTTTAAAAAATTTTAAACCCAGTAAGTAATTTTTACTTTTTAAAATTTTGAACCCAGTAAGTAATTTTTACTTTGTTTAAAATCTTAAACCACCACTGGGTATACTTGCTGTCCTTAAAACAGAATAGTTCATTGGGAACTTTTTAAATTAAAGGAGAACTGGGGAGAAGAGGAAGTTGTAGAATAAAGAACACGGTCCTGGAGTGAGTAGAGGATAAAATCTGGAGAGTAAGAGATCCTAAAGAACCAAAGCAAAAGGAAAAAAAATCTCTTTTTAACTGCCCCACACCCCTCAAAACCCAAAAATAATGGTAAAAAGGGGAGGCATTTATGCACAGCAGAAAAAACAAGCTGGAATTTTGTAAAAATAAGAAGTATGGAGGGAGAAACTTCCCCTCTTGCTGGGTTAAACCTGAGTGGGAGCAGAAATCCAGGAATTTTTATCCTGGGATTTACCCCCCAAGCCCTCAGCCCCACACAGGTTGGGCTTTGCACGTTTTGGGGTTTTCTGCCATGCTCCAGGATCACCTGGACCAAAAGTGACCCCATAAAAGTGAATTTTGAGCAGCTCATCCAGCAGAAAGCAGAGCTCTGCAACAAACACAGACAGCAAAAGCAGGCTGATGAGCAGTTAATTAAAGTAACTAAATAATTAAAGTTTGTGTAACAGAGGCCTCAGTTTTCAGTGGTCTCAGCTTACAAAGACCAAGGGTATTTGGAGGATGCTGCAGCACAACCCTGAGTGTGGAGCTCCAGCTCCAAAATATCCACGAGTGGGTATTTTTTGAGACTGATCTCAAAAAAAAAAAAAAAAAAATTAAAAAAAAATAAAAAGAGAGTGGAGGCAGAGGGAGGGATAACCTGAGTTAAAATCTCCCCAGATGTCAGGCTGCAGATAAGTGATGGTGGCTAATAGCCTGCTGGTCCCTGGGGATGCAGCTACTTTGGGCTGTCAGATTAGAGCTGCAGCCTCACACTGCTTGTGGGACTTGATTATTTGAGGGGCACGGAGTTCTTTGTAGGAGAAGGTAAATTGTGTCCTTAATATCTCCAATTTACAGCACAGCTCATTTGGTATTTAATATCCAGTGGTTTATTGGCTGTGCTTGGCAGTGGGGGGAATTACTGCTTAAAAAAAAAAAAATAATAATAAATAAAATAACAGATGAGGGAGCAGCTATATCTTATTTAAGCAATCAATTTGGGATAACAGTGAGAGATGTCAAGTGAGCAGCGTCCCAGACTTTGTTCCAGGCCCTCCATAAAGCCTGGCTGGTTGGATAAAATCCAATTAATCCATAGGCAGCTCCTGATGGTCACCTCTGTGCCACGTTATTGTGTTCCCTCATGCAGCTAAGCCAAGCTAATTGCACCTGTTGCAGGGAAAACTAGGATTGTTTGCATGAGAAACATGATCTTATAACCAGGTTAATGCTGGGTAATGAACTATCACCCTGCAGGGGAATGGAAATAAATGGGGGGAAATGAAGGGAGGAGCCCCAGGGTATTGCATGGTCGGTGTGGGGTTGGATTTCCCACCTGTTTGGAGGATTCTTTGTGTTGAGCTGTGGCAGAATCCCCAGGGAAAAAAATGGGAATCAGCTCGTTTTGTCTCCTGGTTTTCAGGGGTTTCTGTATTTCCACAATTTTGTGGTTCTAAAAAGTGTAAAGTCCTATATCCCATAAGGAAAGGCTGGGAAGGAGAAAAAAAATATTATTTGGATTCTCATGATTTGGTTCCTCCAGTATTTGGGGACTGTTAGGAGCCCTGTGTCCCATTCACTGAAATCCCAAATTCTGTGATAAAATACAATTGAAAAAATGGGAATCAGCTCTTTGTGTCTCCTGGTTTTCAGGGGTTTCTGTATTTCCACACTTTTGTGGTTATAAAAAGTGTAAAGTCCTATATCCCATAAGGAAAGGCTGGAATGGAGGAAAAAAACACATTTTTTGGGTTCTCATTATTTGGGTTCCCATTATTTAGTTCCCCAGTATTTGGGGATTGTTAGGAGCTCTGTGTCCCATTCACTGAAATTCCAAATTCTGTGACAAAATACAATTGAAAAAATGGGAATCAGCTCTTTCTGGGCCTCTTGGTTTTCAGAGGTTTCTGTATTTCCACACCTTTTGTGGTTGTTAAAAACATGGACTTCTACATCCCATAAGGAAAGGGTGGAATGGAGGAAAAAAAAAAAAAATTTATTTTGGTTCTCATTATTTGGGTTCCCATGATTTGGTTCCCCCAGCATTTGGGGATTTTTAGGAGCCCTGTGTCCCATTCACTGAAATCCCAAATTCTGTGATAAAATGCAATTGAAAAAATGGGAATCAGCTCTTTGTGTCTCCTGGTTTTCAGGGATTCCTGTATTTCCACACTTTTGTGGTTATAAAAAGTGTAAAGTCCTATATCCCATAAGAGAAGGCTGGAAAGGAGGAAAAAAAATTTTTTTTTGGTTCTTATTATTTGGGTTCCCATGATTTGGTTCCCCAGTATTTGGGGATTGTTAGGAGCCCTGTGTCCCATTCACTGAAATCCCAAATTCTGTGATAAAAGGGATAAAATGCAATTTTAAAAGTGGGAATCAGCTCTTTCTGTGCCTCTTGGTTTTCAGGGGTTTCTGTATTTCCACACCTTTTGTGGTTGTTAAAAATGTGGAGTCCTACATCCCATAAGGAAAGGCTGGAATGGAGGAAAAAACCACATTTTTTGGGTTCTCATTATTTGGGTTCCCATTATTTGGTTCCCCAGTATTTGGGGATTTTTAGGAGCCCTGTGTCCCATTCACTGAAATCCCAAATTCTGTGATAAAATACAATTGAAAAAATGGGAATCAGCTCTTTGTGTCTCCTGGTTTTCAGGGGTTTCTGTATTTCCACACTTTTTGTGGTTATAAAAGTGTAAAGTCCTACATCCCATAAGAGAAGGCTGGAAAGGAGGAAAAAAAATTTTTTTTTGGTTCTCATTATTTGGGTTCCCATGATTTGGTTCCCCAGTATTTGGGGATTGTTAGGAGCCCTGTGTCCCATTCACTGAAATCCCAAATTCTGTGATAAAAGGGATAAAATGCAATTTTAAAAATGAGAATCAGCTCTTTGTGTCTCCTGGTTTTCAGGGATTTTTGTATTTCCACACTTTTTGTGGTTATTCACACCTACATCCCATAAGGGAAGGCTGGAAAGGAGGAAAAAAAAAACATTATTTGGGCTCTCATCATTTGGATTCCCATTTTTTGGTCCCCCCAGTTTTTGGGAACTGTTAGGAACCTTGTCTCCCATGTACTGAAATTCTTCCCTCTGTGCTAAAAGAGATAAAACACAAGTCAATATCTCAACATTTCAAAGGAAACAATTCCATATTTAAGCATTTAAAAATTTGTTAAAAAACCCCAATATTTAAGCATTTCAAATGAACCAATTCAATATTTCAACATTTCAAAGGAAACAATTCCATATTTAAGCATTTAAAAATTTGTTAAAAACCCCAATATTTAAGCATTTCAAATGAACCAATTCAATATTTCAACATTTCAAAGGAAACAATTCCATATTTAAGCATTTCAAATTTTTAAAAAACCCCAATATTTAAGCATTTCAAATGAACCAATTCAATATTTCAACATTTCAAATGAAACTTTTGACACAAATATTTTGTTTTCTTGCCCAGCATGAAGAAGCAGCCAAAGGAAAGGCCAGCACCTGAAGATTTAATGGTAAGTGAAACCTCACTTTGGATTTTTCAGTGAATATTTTTTGGCCATTTTCATCAGAAAATTCTCTATTTTTTTCCCCTGCATTTTTCAGTGTTCTCAGGGTATTTCTCTCTAAACTCTTCCATTTTTGCAGAGGTGGAATTGTGATTCTGTTGTGGTTTGGGGAGTTCATTCAGAACTTTCACTGTCAGAGTTCCCAAAATAATTTTGATGCTTGGTACAAATTTCCTGCCAGTTTGGATGTCCAGGGATTCCAGCTGAATGTAGGTCACTGAAGATTGAAAGAAGAGAGTGGGGTTAAAATCTGATTTTAATGAAATGCAAGAACCACTGTCTTCACTGATGTAAAATTAAATCAGATTGGATTTAAGAGAAAGAGAGAAAATTTGGTGAGGTTTGTCCATGGAAGGGATCTCAGGTCTCTTGTGCTGACAATTAATTTTTTTTCCCAATAATTAATTATTCCTATTAATTTAGGAATAATTTTTATTAATTATTATTAATTAAACAATTTAATTTTTAAATAAAATAATTTTAAAAAAATTATTATTTACTTTAAAATAAAAATAAAAAAATATTAAATAAAATAAATTAAAAATTAAAAAAAAAATTATTTCCAATTTAAATCGACTCACCCCTCTGCCTCATATTTAATTTTTAAATGTTTCCCTACTTTCCTTTCTATCCTGTTTGCTACAACTTAAAGCTTCTCTAAAATCATCCTGATTGATTTGCTGAGCACAAAACCCACAGAGACAATTGGAAAACAGGAATTTTGGAGGGGATTTTCACAGGATCAAGACTTTGCTGCATCCTCTCATTTCTTGCCTCCACACTGGCAGCTGCAAGGAGAATAAACAAGTTTTTTTTTTTTTAATAAACAAGTTTTTTTGTTTTTTTTACTGCAGGAATTCTCTAGTTAAAGGTTGATCTCTGAAAATACCCAGGGAGAGAATCCAGAGAATCTGAGCTGAGCCCCTGGTTAGGAAAGGATTTACCTGAGAATCTCATTTTTAAGGATATTAACTTTAAAATCTACATTTGAATTTGGGCAAAACTCCTGAAACATTTTGGTGAAATTAAACTTTCAAGTTTATCAGAGCCCCTCCACTTTTGGGTTTCTCATCCCAAAGGCTGATTCTTTTTATTTTTGGGTTTTGGTTTGGTTTTGGGTTTGTTTGTTTGTTTGTTGTTTTTTGTTTGGTTTTTTTTTGTTTTTTTTTTTTTTTTGTTGTTGTTTTATTTTTTTTGTTTTTGTTTTTGGGTTTTTTTGTTTGTTTGTTTGGGTTGGTTTGGTTGGTTTTTTGTGGGTTTATTTTGTTTTGGGTTTTTTGGTTTTTTTTGTGGGGAGGGTTGTTGTTTGTTTGGTTTTTTTTTTTTTGTTTTGTTTTGTTTCTTTTTTTGTTGTTTTTTGGTCTTTCTGTTTGGTTTTTTTTGTTGGTTTGGTTTTTTGGAAGTTTTTTTAGTGCATGTGGGTTTTTTTTGTTGTTGTATTTTTGCTTTATTTTGTTTGTTGTTTTTTTGTTTTTCTTGTTGCTTTGGTTTATTTTATTTATTTTTTTGTTGTTGTTGTTGGTTTTTTTTGTTTATTTTGTTTGGTTTTTTGTTGTTGTTGTATTTTTGGTTTATTTTGTTTGTTGTTTTTTTGTTGTTGTTGTATTTTTGGTTTATTTTGTTTGTTGTTTTTTTGTTGTTGTTTTGGTTTATTTTGCTTGTTGTTTTTTTGGTTTATTTTGCTTGTCTTTTTTTTGTTATTGTTGTTTTTTTGATTTATTTTGTTTTTTGGTGGGGTTTTTTGGGGGTTTTTTTGTGGGTTATTTTTTTTTGGCTTTTCTTTTGTCTTTTTCATGAACTTTTGATGGCTGCCAAATTCCTGCAGTTATTCCCACCTGAGCAAACCTGGATCAGGTTCAGGACCTGCAGCCCCATTCCTTCACCTGCAGCTCTGCCCTGCCTGGCTGGGCTCATCAGAAATGCTCAAAATTCACATCTGGGTGATGCAGGAGACCTTTCTCAACAAAACCACTTTATCAATAAAACATCTGCAGGTTTGGGAAATTATTTGGGAATTCCGGCTGCTCTGGAAAAAAGAAAAAAAAAAAATTTAATATAAAAGTATTCTTGCTTTTTAAATATTTTTAATGCTTTTTTTTTTTCCCCACCCCTCGTTTTTTAATTAGGTTTGAAATGAACTTGCAACAACAAGTAGTAAAACAGGAGCTGCTCACTCCTTTATATTATATATATTTATATATTTTTATGTATTTATTTATTTATTTATTTTATTTTTATATATTTATATTATATAAATATATATATAATATATAATATATATTATATATATAATATATATTATATATATTATATAATATATAATACATATAATATATATAATATATATTATAATATATATTATATATAATATATATAATATATAATATATAATATATTTTTATAATATTTATTTATATATTTATATAAATAGATATATTATATATTATGTGTTATATACATTCTATATATTATATATATTATATATCTTACATATAATATATCTTATATATCTTATATATCTTATATATACAATTATATTATAGAGTATATATATTATGTTGTATTAAATTACATCACATTACATTATATTATATTTAATTATCTTCCATTATATTTATTTTATTATCTTATTATTTATATTTATTTATATTTTTGCTTTCCCCAGTCTTCTCTAGGAGCCCTTTGTTTATAACATTAATAGGAGTGTATACATGAGCATTATCTGTCTGTGTACACACAGCACATCTGTGCCTAGATATGTGTACAAAAATTAAGTTATAATTGCTGGGAAATGGGGCCAGGAAAGAAAAAAACAACAAAAAAACCAATTTTAAGTATGAGAGAGGTTGGAAAAGCCTTCACCCACCAAGCAGAGCACTGAGTGCCACATTCCTTGAACACAAAAATCCTGTGAATCCTGGAATTTCTCACCACTGTATCCTTCTAATTTCTGAATTTTTCATTTCTAATTCCTGAAATTGCCACGTGGTTCTGGTAAGGGATGGAAATACCTGTGGATCTGAGGAATTCACAGAGGGATGCCCTGAAACTCTGAATCTTCAAGGTCACCTCATCACTGATTTAAACCAGAGCAGGATTTCACTTTGTAATTTGAATTTTGGGTTGGTTTTTTTTTTTTAATTAAAGCACTGTGCCAGCAGTGATGGGAGGTGTCCCACAGAACCATCCTCACCTTCAGACAAACCAGAGCAGCATCATCTTCCTCCCCTGCAGACAGCACCTCTGCTGGAAATCACTATTTGGTGATGACCACTTTAGAATAATTAAAGACTGAAAGCAAAATGAAAGGAGCAGAAGATCAATTTTTCCCTCCTCTGCTGATAATCAGACTCTAAATGCATTTCAGGACAGTCCCTGGAGTGCCAGCTTGGCACCTCTGCTGCAATGCCAGGGATGGATTTCTCCTGCCTACCATGCAAAAAAGCTCTTTTTTATAAAACCCAAAATATCAATTTTTTGTCAGGAAATAGGGCCAAAGGTGAGGCTGGATGAAATTCCTCTTTAAAATCAGGTTTTCATTACCACAGATGTCCATGTGCAGGTGGATCAGGCTTCAAATTTTTTAAATTTTATTATTTATTTACTCACTGCACTTTCTTCCATGCAACCATCCCCAAACAAGACATCCCATTGGGGTTTTTTTTGTATGCAGGTAATCAAACCAACTTTATTTATTGATTTATTCCACAGCTGTGAAATAAGAAATAAGGAAAACTGTCCATTCAGAGAAAGGAACAACTTCAGAATTTATTTACCAGTGGTCATCCTAAATTTACTCTCAAGTGCTGCTCTTTTATCTCCAATTTTTTCTCACTTAAGAGGGAACAATTAAATTGAATATATTAATGAAATAAATTGAATATATCCCTATATTACCACGAGGAAGATTGCACAGCGCATTCCTCTCTGTCTCTTTTCTCCCTTTCTAACCTGAAAACCTCTCCACCACTCCTTCCCAAATCAATCCTTCTGTCCAGAGAGATTTTTTTCCCCTGTTTTTTCACTTGTGTTTTCGAGCAGAACCAGGGGGGTTTTCCTGTTTGTTTTTTTTTTTCTGGGGGCTCCTCTTGAGGAGGAATGTTCCAGCTCTGCTCATGCCCAGAGTCCAGGCATGTATTTATGGTATTTTCTCCCAGCTCTCCATTCTAAGCTCTATTTAATGGAATCTATGCATAGTAAGTAATCAGGTCAGAGAGAAGCAACATCCCCTGTTTGAGATCAATCGCTGGCTAATACTTTATCTGGGCCACTTTATTATCTCCTGCTGCTTCCATTGCCATTCTCCTCCTCCTTTGTACGTGCACTTCAGCTGTGCTAAAAGTAGCATACATATTAAAAACATATACCCATTCTATCTGTATGTAAATGGGGGAGGCACAGCTGGATATTGCAGGAGTTTGATTTACTAATAGTTATTATCTGTTCTAGCAGTTCAGAGGCAGGGAGAGTTGCTGAAAACAAGCTAGTGCAGAAATTGCCTTTATGATATCACTGCCCTGCTTTGGTAATTGTTTCAAATCTCCTCTTTAGCTGCAAGCTCGGCCTTTGCTTCTGCAGAAATTGGTGGTGGTTTTTTTTTATTTATTTTTATTTTTTTGGGGATTGCTGGAGTCTCTTAGTGTGGTTTGTTTTTTGGTGTTTTTATTTTTTTTTTTTTTTTTTTGGGATTGCTGGAGTCTCTTAGTGAGGTTTGTTTTTTGGGGGTTTTTTTTGGGTTTTTTTTTGTTTTTTTGGGATTGCTGGAGTCTCTTAGTGAGGTTTGTTTTTTGGTTTTTTTGGGGTTTTTTGATTTTTTTTGGGATTGCTGGAGTCTCTTAGTGAGGTTTGTTTTTTGGTTTTTTTTTTTTTTTTTTTTTTTTTGGGATTGCTGGAGTCTCTTAGTGAGGTTTGTTTTTTGGTTTTTTTTTGGGTTTTTTTTTGTTTTTTTGGGATTGCTGGAGTCTCTTAGTGAGGTTTGTTTTTTGGTTTTTGGTTTTTTTTGTTGTTGTTTTATTTTTTTGGGATTGCTGGAGTCTCTTAATGAGGTTTGTTTTTTGGGTTTTTTTTTTGGGGTTTTTTTTTTTTGGGGGGATTGCTGGAGTCTCTTAGTGAGGTTTGTTTTTGGTTTTTTTGGGTTTTTTTGATTTTTTTTTGGGATTGCTGGAGTCTCTTAGTAAGGTTTGTTTTTTGGGGTTTTTTTTCTTTTTTTCTTTTTTTTTTTTGGGATTGCTGGAGTCTCTTAGTGAGGTTTGTTTTTTGGTTTTTTTTTTGGTTTTTTTTTTTTTTTTTTTTTTTTTTTTGGGATTGCTGGAGTCTCTTAGTGAGGTTTGTTTTTTGGTTTTTTTGGGGGGTTTTTTGGGGTTTTTTGTTTTTTTTTTTTTTTTTTTTTTTTTGGGATTGCTGGAGTCTCTTAATGAGGTTTGTTTTTGGTGGTTTTTGTTTGTTTGTTTTTTTTTTGGGGGGGATTGCTGGAGTCTCTTAGTGAGGTTTGTTTCTTGGTTTTTTTGGGGGGGTTTTTTTTGGGGGTGGTTTTTTTTTTTTTTTGGGATTGCTGGAGTCTCTTAGTGAGGTTAGTTTTTGGTTTTTTTTTTTTTAAGTGCAGTGTTGAACTCATCCATGCTCTGGTTATTGAAACACCTTTCAGTGTTTATGGAAAGAAATGATATTTGAAGGGTTATTGAAACACCTTTCAGTGTTTATGGAAAGAAATGATATTTGGAGGAGCAAAAGTCAGGAGTGGAGCAGTTATTCTGTTGTGGAGGCATCAAAGCAGGGCCTTTAGAATTCCTCAAGGAAAAATTGGGCAGGGAGAGGATCCAGTCACTTCTGCCCTCCACTCCTTTTGCACAGATCTCATGATTTTTCTTCAAGTTGTCAAATTTTCAACCCAACCAGGAGCTTTTCTCCTTCCTAAAATTTAAATGACTAACCCTTCTTACTTTGATATTTTATTTTTTTAAACACTGTGTGATAAATGGTTTATCATCTGTGTCAGAGCCATGGAAAACCTGTTCTCCTTTGGTATTTTATTTATTTTAATGCCTTAATGCAATTTTGAAATTTTCCATTCCAGGAATGGCTCTAGACCAGGCATCCTGATTTTATTGGCTATAATGGTTATTTTTTTCCCAGATAAACAGTTAGTTTGTGTATTTAAATGTATTAAGGTGTGTCAAGATGTTAGAGACTCTTAAAAATGGATTCTGTTCACACATCTCCAACACGTACAAGAAGGAAATTAAAAATGTGAGGTTTTTAAATAGCTGGAATTTATTTTATTTATATTTCAGAGGGTCTGCACAGTCACTAAACAAATTTGCAGTTCACTGTGTTAAACCCCTGGTTTCAGCTCTCAGGAAACACTTTCATGGTTTAAACAAACAAATGGAGGATCAGCATAATCCTGCCTGGATTTTCATCTAAACCCCCAGAATAAAGCCAATAAAACACTGGTGCTTAGGTTTGTCAATAAAAGGGCTTTTCCCCAGTGGTAGCACTGAGCAGCCAGGGCTGGGGTTTGGATGATTAGGATTTTTGGGATAGAGCAGAGGGCTCTCAGCACTTTTCCTTTTTTCAACACACCCCAGAGATGCTGTGAGAGCAGTTTTGGGCATCCATGGTTGTTGTGTGCACCTGTCCAGATGTTTGGGCATCATTGCTGAATCACAGGAAACCAAGAATTTTCCTTTTCTGGAAAAGTTTTGTTTTTTTTTTTTTTTTTTTTTTTTTTTAATGGCAGGATCTGCCATCAGGGATGATAAAATTGTCTGTGCATGGAGCTGTGATGAATGGCTTTGTTTGCAGATTTCAGCCTCCCCTCTGTCACAACCATCCCAGTTATTCACTCCATGACAAGGGGAAGTTGTGGCAGACACCAAACACGTGCAGGTGTGAAGGAAAGGGCTCCTGGAAAAAAAAAAAAAAAAAAAAAAAAAAAAGTTCAGAGCCAAGTATTTGAGATGTTGTAAATACAGAATTGTTCAGGTTGGAAAAGGTTTTTTAGGATCATCCAGTTCAACCATGAAATAGATGTGATAAATAATAAACTGGATCTTCAGGCTCTCAGGTCAGACAGGGAGCTCTGGATCAAATCCTGGATACATTGAAGAAAAATCAAAATTTATATTGGGGCAAGGATTTCACAGCAGGGCTCAGGGTGCTCCTGTCCTGGGTGTTCATTGTTTTCCTTGCTCAGTGTAGCTTAAGAGGAAAAAAATCTGTGTTTCTTCAGGTGGCAGCATTGCTCACTGAGCTGAAATTGGGAAAGGTGGGTCAGGGATATTTCCAAAAAAAAAGGAGGAAAGGCATCTCTGTCTTCAGGGGTGGGAATTCTTCTTTTTGCCACTTGAGAAATCAGCTCTGGGAATGGGGGAATCCGTTCTGGCAGTGTCACTAAACCCAGCAATCACCCAGGAGCAGGGTGGTGACAGGGTTCAGGGCTGAGCTCTGGGGTTTGAAGGCTCAAATTCTCTTCCTGCTGCACCCATTGAGGGATCACCCAATCCCTCCAGCAATCAGGAATATCTGACTTCCCCCTCCTGACAGGCCCTAGAGCTGCACAAAATCCCAAAATCCCAGTGAAATGTGAAAAGGAATAACTCCAGTTGGCTCAAAGAGGTGTTGAAAATCTAAGGAAATTGGACAAAAACAAATTGGCAACAGCTTAGAGGGATCCAGTTCATATTTTTTGGTTCCTTGAGTCTCTTGGGCTTTGCAGTTTAATTTGAGCAAATGTTTCATTTGGCACTGCTGGTTGTTCAGACAAATATTTACATCTCACTCGTTTTGGTAGCAGAATTGCAAATCTTTCAATTACTGGATATTGAGAAGTTGTGCATTTGCCTCGTTGATATTTTATGTCAGCTGTCTTCCTTATGTATTCACCAGGAAAAACTGAGAAAAAGAAATCTGTTAGCAGAGCCATATCTTTAAATCCCACAATACTCTCCTTTCTATTCATTCCAAATTCATCGAGGAATTTGCTCTAACAGGCAACTGTTGAAATCCACGTCTGATTTTTTTATTTGTGTGATGAAATTGGCATTTTAAATGTATTCAGGCACTCTGCATAGATTAAAAAAAAAAACTGGTGCTTGTGCAGTACCAGCTACATGTGGGTCTCTAGTCCAATTAGCACCTCAGGACACTCCTGCAGTATTAAATAAGAGTAATAATTGCCTATGAATAAGCAGAGTGGAAAGCAGGAGATGGAGATGCAGCTTCTCAGTGACCTGTGTGAATTATGCCTCAAATCCCTTTAATCAGATTTGTGCTGCTCCATTCTTCCATCTGCAGAAATTCAGCTTGGAGGAGCAAGGGCCTAAAGTAGTTAAAAAAAAAAAAAAAAAAAAAATATATATATATATATATATATATATATATATATATATATATATATATATATAAAATAAAAAATAAATAAAAATTTAAAACTATTTTAAAAAATTAAAAAATTAAAAAGAAATAAAAAGAAATAATAATGATGATAATAAATAAATTAATTAATTAATAAAAATAAAAAATAAAAATAATTAAATAATGATAAATTAAAAAATAATAAAAAATCAATTCATACCACTTTCTCATTTGTGCGGTTGACACAAAAAAAAAAACAAAACCCTCGCATATAAATAGGAGAGGGGCCACACTGAATGATTTTTTAATTGGATTTTCATTGTGATTGACAGCGCTTGATTATGACAGTAACTTTATTTGGCTGGACTGTTGAAGCCCCTTGTTGAAGGTGTTTTTCCCTTTTTTTCCCCATCAAAGAGCTTTTTTTTTTTTTCCCTCGTTTCATTCCCGGCGGGGTTTATGAAAGAACCTTTTAGCACCTTTGTTCCCTCCATCCCTGGTGACGATTTGGGCCCAGCTGCTTGCGCTCCTCTCAACAAAGCCAAATCTCCCTCGAATCCAGAATTTTTCCGAGCTCCAGAAACCTGTTGAGGATTAGAAAGTAGCTTTAGATGTGAAATGAGTGTTAAGTATTAGGAAGCGGGAGATGAGGGCCCCGGGGACAGCGGGAGATAAACAACCGCAATTAAAGCAAATCTGCCCGAGTAAACAAAACGGAGCAGAACCAGATGCCCTCACATTTTGGGGGATTGATTGGAGGGCACCGAGGAATCGATTTTTGTCTTGTTTACACTTGCAAACCACGGGTGAATATTTCAGAGCGTTCTTTTTTTTTTTTTTTTAAATTTTTTTAGGTTCATTCTTTGTGGCTCCTCACGGTGACCAGGCCCGGCCGCTCAGGCCTCACATTTTGGGGGATTGATTAGGAATCGATTTTTGTCTTGTTTACACTTGCAAACCCTGGTAATAAACCAAGGGTGAATATTTCATAACAGGGTGAATATTTCATAGCGTTCATTTTTTTTTTAATTTTTTTTTTTTTTTAAGTTCATTTTTGTGGCTCCTCACAGTGACCAGGCCCGGCCCCGCTCAGGCCTCACATTTTGGGGGATTGAATAGGAATCGATTTTTGTCTTGTTTACACTTGCAAACCCTGGTAATAAACCAAGGCTGAATATTTCATAACAGGGTGAATATTTCATTGTGTTCATTTTTTAAAATTATTTTTTTAAGTTCATTTTTCGTGGCTCCTCACAGTGGCTGGGCCCAGCCCCGCTCAGGCCTCACATTTTGGGGGATTGATTGGAGGGCACCGAGGAATCGATTTTTGTCTTGTTTACACTTGCAAACCACGGGTGAATATTTCAGAGCATTCATTTTTTATTTATTTATTTTTTTAATTCATTTTTCACGGCTCCTCACAGTGACCGGGCCTGGCCCCGCTCAGGCCTCACATTTTGGGGGATTGATTAGGAATCGATTTTTGTCTTGTTTACACGTGCAAACCCCGGTGATAAACCAAGGCTAAATATTTCATAGCGTTCTTTTTTATATTTTTTTTTTTTAAGTTCATTTTTCGCAGTGGCCGGGCCCGGCCCCGCTCAGCCCTCACAGGGAGCAGCTAATTGCCTATGAAGGGCCCCTGTGTTTAAATGGGCTTGACAGGAGTTTAAATTTTCTTTCAATCAACCTCTGTGCTCACAGCCTGCTCCAGTTTCTAATTTTTAAATTAAACATGATTTCTTTTTTTATTTATTTTCGGGTGGGGTTTTTTTTGGGGTTTGGTTTTTTTTTTGCAGCTGCGGCCTCCTCTCCTCAGCCACGCTCCCACACGGGGCAGGGCTGGGAACACTCGGATTTATTCAGGTTCAAACATCAAAATCCAGCCAGGAAAAAAAAGTTTCTTGTCCCATAAATGTGGATCTGCTTCCTCTTTTTTGATGGGAAACACTCAGCTCGGTGTAAATCGGGTTTCCACCAGGAAAAACACCCTTAAATTGAGATTAAAATACAGCTCTGAGCGTGGAAATGGTGCTGGTGGCCTCGGTCCTTGTGCAGTGACCTTGGGAGACATTCAAAGGAATTTCTTTTTTTTTTTTTCCCCAAGCCAACTAGTGGTGATATATTTTACCTTCCCTGTGTTTTCAGCAGGGCTCTGTGCTTTTATTCCAACATGGTTTCATACCTGAGCTTGCTCTGCTCTTCAGATGAGGGGATTTATCAGCACCTTCACCTCAATCATGTAATACTTTAATTTTTTACTTTATTTAATCCCTTTACAAATACTTTATGTAGTCCCTTTACAAATACTTTATGTAGTCCCTTTACAAACACTTTATTTATTCCCATTACAAACACTTTATTTATTCCCTTTACAAGCACAGGGATGTTATTTTGCACTCCGTGCAGGCAGCACAGAATGGAATGCAGGATGATCATCGTGGTACTTTTAAAAACAACTTGTTCATTTGCAGAAACTTCATCACAAAAATGCTAACGAAGTACGAGCTGTTCCATTCTCCCTTTTTGCTTCCAGCCACATCATTTTCAGGGTTTTTTTTTTTTTTTGCTTTTGTTAATTGTTGTTATTTGTGTGTGTATGCACACAGCATTTTCTTCTCCAAGGTTTGGGTGAAAAACATTTAGGAGATTGTTTCAGTTTACTTCAGCTTAGTAATTTGCTTAGCACATTTTTTTTTATTTCCCAGTAGAAAAACTTGGGGAAAACAGGTTTTTTCACCCTTCTTCCCCAGTGTAGAGGAACACTTAGTCCTCATTTAAAGGAGGTGCTGTAGGGAATATTTAGTCCTTGTTTGATGGAAATTCTGTTTGAGTTTTTAATTCCTGCCCAGCTCTGTTTGGTGTCACTGAGCTGGGGACCCTCCTGCAGGTGCAGTTCAGGTGTTTCTGGTGTGAAATCTCTGCTTTTCTGAGCCCCCACTCTTTGATTGCCATCACAGCCAGGTCTTGAAGCTCACGCACGGAATCGATTTCAAATGAAAGCCCGGCAGAAGATGAGCTCCAGGCACTCACCTAATGAGCTCCAGCCACTAATGGGCACTGAGGCCACAAACCAGAGCAGAGCTGGGCAAAAGTCAAACCTCTGCCATCCCTGAAATGTTGCAGCGAGCGTTTTGCTGAGCAGAGCTGCTTCTGCTGTCGACAGCTTGCTAATGTTGACAGCCTCCATCAGCCTTGGGCCACTCTCCCCATTCCTCTGCAGCTCTTCCTAACCTCAGCAGCACTTGCAGAAGTAAACTCCAATTAGATTTCGCTTGCTTTAGTTTGTTTTAAGAGTCATAACACAAAAAGCTGGAATACCTTTGTTGGGAGCTCGTTTGGAGCCGAGGAGTGCCAGGGACAGTTACTGGTTTAACAACAAATATCAAAAGCAAAACTGCTGTGGGAAGAACGATCTGCAGATGGGCAAATAGATTCCTCTGTGCCACAGCCAAAGCCTGAACTCTGCAGTAAATTTCAGACCAGTCTTTGCCACAGGAAGGGAACAAATAACAAACCCAGGGTCCTGCAGGAGGGGAGGTTCAGTAGTTTGAAGTCAAACATTATGGAGTGGAGCTGCTCTGATTCCTGCTGATCTGGCCTGAAAAATCCCCTCTTGACCCTTTCTCTGGTGAGGAGTTGCCAGCTTGGACACATCATTGGGGTCTCTCAGATCTGTTTTGGGGTCACCAGCTGTCCAAAGCTTGGAAAAATAATTCTTCAATCATAACAAAGAATCTGTATTGCTGTTTAAAAATGGAAATTTGGGTGAGGTGTGTAGCCAGTTGCTCTTCAGATTAAGGTGTTGAGGTCAAAATTAAGCTGTTCTTCCTTTTGGTCCATCCATCAGGCCTGGGGACTGTTGTTATTTGAGGACAAATTCTGTAAATTGCAGGAAAGTTCTGGTGCCTCAACAAAACCAAACCAGCTGAAAATCCCTTGCAATGAACTTCGTTGTATAAAAAGGAGAAATGCATTGGTGAAAGTCAATCTACAAATAGGTAAATAATAGGGGGAAAAAAAGTACTTCTCAAAAAAAAAAAAAAAAAAAAAAAAATAAGGAAGAAATATAAGGAATATAACCCCAAGGCTTCAGTGCTTAGCTGTGTTATCCATTTATCTTTGGTTTGTATCATCTTTTCACTGCCTCACCTATCATCAGAGGGATAAATTCATTAGTGTGCTAATCTAGGTAGTCATAGTTCTAAGGCTGACCTAGGCTAATCTGCCTTTGCAATTTCAAGAACTATGTCTGACTCCTCTGAAAGTAACCTTAAATTGTAGTCTTGTAAGAATTCCAGAGCTGTATCCTTCACTCCTTCTCCTAATGAGGTTATGACCAAATGCTCATTATAATTGCTTTAGACTCCTTTTAATTTTCAAGCTTATTAATCATAAGAAGAGTTATTTAAAATTGCATAAATTAATCTTAGATTAAAAGCCCATCAAAGCCTCGAAACAATTAAGAATAAGTAGGATTTCCCTGGGGCAGCAAGTTTTATTTTAATAGTGTAGTCAGGTGGATATCAGAACATTGAAGTATGGTAGTGATTAATGTATGCAAAATTTAAATGAGAGTTTTCAAATGGCAAATCTAAATCACATATTGACCTAACTGTAGGCTTTAACTGCATTGTCTGTCATATATTTAAACTGTTTAGTAATCAACATTTTAATTACAGTGTATGTTAGGGAACAAACAAAAGTCCCCACTTCCCGAGTGGAGCTGCTCAGCAGGCTGGGAAGGAGCAGCAACTCCCAGGAAAAGAATCAGACTTGCTTTTCTGTGTGGATGTGTTGCCTGGAACAGAGACTAGACAGAGCAAAAGGAATAAAATAGGAATTTATTGAGAGGTGGTGCAAGAGCCTGGCTGGGGCTGCACCCAAATCAAATCCAAGATGGATCCAGGCCAGGAGTTTTACACTTTTATAAATTTTGGTTCATATTGGGGTCAGTTGTCCAACCACAGCCCCAAGCTATGAAGTATCAGCCCCTTTTCCCTCGCTGTTGTTTCTGCTTTTTGGGTCCTTGGTTCTCTAGCTAGAAAGGATTTTTTTGTCTAACTCCTCTGTGAAGAGAACTTACACTTAATATGAAGTTTCAGAGTTAAGCAGCAGAGATTCTGAAAAGTATAAAAGCTAAAACCCAAGGCATCAGATGTGTTCTTGTTCCTGCCTCATCCACACCCAGGAAACCCCCTGGGAATGCTGCAAGGTGGAGCTGGAGCAAGCTGGGCGGTGGAAGGTGTCCCTGCCCAGGCCAGGGGGGGACTGGGTGGGTTTTAAGGTCCTTCCAGCCCGTGACTGGGGGATCCCGTGGTTCTGGGATCCCACAGTTCTGTGATCCCACAGTTCTGGGATCCCACAGTTCTGTGATACCACAGTTCTGGGATCCCACAGTTCTGGGATCCCACAGTTCTGGGATCCCATGGATCTGGGATCCCACAGTTCTGTGGTCCCATGGTGGTTCTCTGATCCCGTGGTTCTGTAATCCCACTGTTCTGTGATCCTGTGGTTCTGTAATCCCACTGTTCTGTGATCCTGTGGTTCTGTGATCCCCTGTGATCCCACAGTTCTGGGATCCCATGGTTCTGTGATCCCATGGCTCTGTGATCCCCTGGGATCCCGTGTCTCTGTGATCCCCTGGTGGTTCTGTGATCCCCTGGGATCCTGTGGCTCTGTGATCCCATGGATCCCCTGGGATCCCGTCTGTGATCCCCTGGTGGATCTGTGATCCCGTGGCTCTGTGATCCCCTGGTGGCTCTGTGATCCCCTGGGATCCCGTGGTCCCGTGGTGGCTCTGTGATCCCCTGGGATCCCGTGGCTCTGTGATCCCGTGGTGGCTCTGTGATCCCCTGGGATCCTGTGGCTCTGTGATCCCCTGGTGGCTCTGTGATCCCCTGGGATCCCGTGGCTCTGTGATCCCCTGGTTTGTCCCCTGCTCTGTGGCCCGGGTTTGCCCTGGGGGTGCTGAGCCCGCCTGGCACAGCGAGCGCAGTCCTTGCCCTCAATAATGTGAGGACAGGAGCAGGGAGACAGAACTGGGCCAGCAAACACTCCCTTCACTCCCAGATCAGGCACAGCCCGTCAGTGCCAGGCAGGAGCTGCGATTTTAGGGTTAAGCTCAGTCTGTGATCTGCAGCTTGGAAGACACGAGGAGGCTGAGCTGACCTTGCTGCAGCTTGGGGACACTGGGGACACTCCTGGCAGACACACAAACTGAGCCTCGCAGTCCCTGCTCTTCCAAGCACTTCAGGTGCTCACACTTTGCTTAAAAGGCTTTAAAAAAAAAAAAAAAAAAAAACCAAAACTTCCAAAGGAAAACAAGATGGAGCAGCTGGATCACACAACAGTGTCTTGCAGGGTCCTTTCAGCTATCCTGTGTCAGGATTAACTTGTGCTCAGCCTGCAGAGTTTTTTTACCCCACTCAAGCCTGAGAAGCTGCGTGGAGCATCCCCTGAGGATGTCCTGCCACCTTCTGTGCCTGTGAATTAACGATGTTTGGGGAGCCAGCAGTGAGAGAATTGGCCTGAGGATTCCTCGCTGCTATTCCTGGCTGTGGGAGCCGCAGTTGGATGCTGTGGGTAGCTGGCACAGATAATTAGAGCAGCTTTTAGTGTGGCTTGTCCTTGGAGGCAGCAGCTCGAGATGGAAAATCCTGCACTGGAGGCAGGGATGGAGTGATGAAATCCTGACACGTGCTGAGGTCACTGCAGGGGGACCTGGGGTCACTTTGGGGTGGTTTGGGTTACTCAGCTCTTTGTGTTTGCAGGAATTCTGGAAAGCTGTTGGGGTTACTCAGCTCTTTGTGCTTCCTGGAATTTTGGGAAGCTGTTGGGGTTATTCAGCTCTTTCTGTTTCCAGGAGTTCTGGAAAGCTGCTTGGGTTATTCAGCATTTTATGTTTCCAGGAGCCCTGGAAAGCTGTTGGGGTTACTCAGCTCTTTGTGTTTGCAGGAATTCTGGAAAGCTGTTGGGGTTACTCAGCTCTTTGTGTTTGCTGGAATTCTGGAAAGCTGTTGGGGTTACTCAGCTCTTTGTGCTTCCTGGAATTCTGGGAAGCTGTTGGGGTTATTCAGCTCCTTCTGTTTCCAGGAGTCCTGGAAAGCTGCTTGGGTTATTCAGCATTTTATGTTTCCAGGAGTTCTGGAAAGCTGCTTGGGTTATTCAGCTCTTTGTGTTTCCTGGAATTCTGGAAAGCTGCTTGGGTTATTCAGCACTTTATGTTTTTAGGAGTCCTAGAAAGCTGTTTGGGTTACTCAGCTCTTTGTGTTTCCAGGAATTTTAGGAAGCTGCTTGGGTTATTCTGCTCTTTCTGTTTCCAGGAGTTCTGGAAAGCTGCTTGGGTTATTCAGCTCTTTGTGTTTGCTGGAATTCTGGAAAGCTGCTTGGGTTACTCAGCTCTTTGTGTTTTTTAGGAGCCCTGGAAAGCTCTTTGGGTTATTCAGCTCTTTGTGTTTGCTGGAATTCTGGAAAGCTCTTTGGTTTATTCAGCTCTTTGTGTTTCCAGGAATTTTAGGAAGCTGCTTGGGTTATCCAGGTCTTGGTGTTTGCAGGAATTCTGGAAAGCTGCCTGGGTTACTCAGCTCTTTGTATTTCCAGGAGTCTTAGGCTGCTGGTGCAGCTCCAGAGCTGAGCTGTGTGTTTGTCCTGGTTTGTCTCCCATCAGACATTTCCCCTCAAATCCATGCCCTGAGATAATTCCAAGAGCTGTGAACAGCCCAGACACCTCAGCAGCAATGGGAGAACCAGCTGGGCTGTGCTGTTGGACATCCAGGGTTGGAATTTTTTTGGAGCTGGAAGGGGTGAGCTGCCAGCCAGGCTTTCCTGATTGAACATTTGCTCTGTGGCTTTTCCTCTGAGCAGAGTGGAACATCCCACCAGCTCTGGGAGCATCAGGAATTCCGTGGTTTGCTCACATTTCACATGGAATCAGTGCTGTGGAAAGCAGATCCAGGTGTTCAGCACAGAGAGAACTGGGCCAGAGGTTGCTCTTCCCATTCCCACCTCCTACAGCCAGGCAGGAATTAGGGAATGGCACAGAAGGGGAGCAGAATCCCAATTTTATTCTTCCCAAGTGCTGTTTTTTTTTTGTGCAGGAAAACCTGCACCTAATGCATTCAGAGCCCCCAAAAAACCTCTGCACCTTCCTCACCAACCCTTTAAAAGAATTCCACCAAAAAGCTGCAGGTTAAGCAGGGACTGAGCTCCCCTGCCAGCAGCCTGCAGCCAGCAGTAATATTTATTTTCTCTATTTGTTTGGAGCCTGGGAAAGGCTGTGCTTTCCTGCACACTGTCCTGATGGAGCCCTGCCCAGCCAGCGTGCAATGCCCCCAGCCCTAATGTGCCATTAATGATAGGTTAATGTACAGTAAAATGTTTTTTGGACTCTGGGTTCATTACACTTCTGAGTGCAAGGTCCTTCTGCAGAGCGCCCAAGGTCCCATTGCATTATATCATGCAATAAAAATACCCTTTTCATATCACACACTAATAAACTGTATTTGAAATGCTGGCTGAGGGCACGGCCATTGTCTTCATGTGGCTGCAACAGTTGGGATCTTTTTTATTGTGGTTTTATTTTTTTGTTGTTGTGTTGAGTTGGAAATTTTAATTTTTTTTTTTTTTTTTTTTTTGATTGGTCTGTGCTGTTTGGTAATAAATGGAGCTCAGGTTGGGAGGGTTCCTGGGAAAAAAAAAAAAAAAAGATGTTAAAAAGGTGGCAGCACTGCAAACAGTGCAGTGCCACTCATTTCCCAACTTTCCTTGCAGGAGGAATTTTCTGATCAGTTTTAATTTTATGCCCTCCCCAGTCAGCCTCTCACTGCCCCAGGGAAACAAAAAAAAAAAAAAAAAAAAAAAACAAAAAAAAAAAAAACAAAAAAAAACAAAACAAAACAAAAAAACAAAAAAAAACCCAAAAAAAAAAAAACCAAAACAAACAAACAAAAAAAAAAACCCCAAAAAACCAAACCAAAACAAAACAAAAAAAACCCCAAAAAAACAAAAAAAAACCCCCAAAAAATATAAAAAAGAGATGTTGTTGTGGGTTAGATCTGAGGTACTCCCAGCATTTGGGATTTGGGTTCCTGCCCTCATCCCTCCCATGTTCTGTGCCCCAGGGGACACCACCCTGGAGAGGAAAAATTCTCATTTTTGGTGATTTCCAAGGAAATTGGTGGCTGGCTGGCATTTCCCACTGGGAATGTGCTTTGTCACCATTCTGGGCTGGTAACTGCCAGTATTGTGGGGGTTTTTGGGGTTTTTTTGGTGTTTTGTTTTTTTTTTTTTTTTTTTTTTTTTTTTTAATTAAATGTTTGAGATGGTATTTTTGTTTGGATTTAGTTGTTTATTAATTTTTATTTATATTACTGTGAGTTTTATAGTATTTTAAGTTAAAATTGGGAAGTATTTTTATAAGGTTTATAAGGTTTTTTTAAGGGTTTAATGTTTAATTAAGAAAAGTTATTTAATTTATTTTTAAACTTAATAAGGAACTATTTATGATCTGCAATGTGGATTTTTTTATTTAATTAAGATTACTTAGCTTTATGAAGAAGAAAGTGAAAGACCAAGCCTCTGCTCTAAAACCTCCATCTTATTTCATATACATTGCTATATTCTAAAACCTTCAATTCTCATTTTCCACTGTGTGATATTAGATACTTTTATTCAAACTACACACCCATAATCTCAGTTCTGTCATTTAATTTTGGAAGTTTCCTCCATGGTCTCAGGTCAAAAGCTGTGTTTTTTTGGGGGATCAGCACAGAAAGTTTTAAAATTCTCAGTTTCCAGGTCTGGGGCAATAAGCTCAAAGTGGGTTATTATCAGAAAAAAAAAAAAAAAAAAAAATTTTTTTAGGCCAGAGGGGAAGGCCATGAAAGCAAATTGCTGAATTTTAGGGGCAGATAAAAAGATGGAACTTTTACCCTTGAATAATGGGGATTTAATTGACTGGGCTAAATGATTGATGGCTGGTGAGCAGCGAGTTGGAATTAGCAGGGCTCTGTGCTCAGGGGGGCTCTGCCCTTTGCATCCCCTGTCAGATACTCAAATCCTCCCCCTCCCCCTCTGCAGGAAAGAGTTAAACCTGCCTGGTGGGACCCTGCACAAATGTACCCTTTATCAAGAGAACCAGATGAGACAAGTTCATTTAAAAAGCCTGGTTTGTCATTGTTTATCTCATTTTCAGCCTTGACACACAAAATTAGGCTGCCTGACACTCACTGGGGGCCAGCCCTGGCCCTGTCCTGCCTGACCTTTGCAGCTCCAAGCTCTGCTCTCCAGCATTCCCATTCCCTGCAGGATTCCCAGAGCATCCCACTGGGCCAGGGTGAGGCACACCAGGACCAGCCCAGTGAGAAAAAACCAGTTTGGTGCTGGATTTTCAACTTATTTCCTTCTGGCTGTGCTGAGTTCCAGATATTTTTGAAGCTGAATATTTAAAAATTGGGAAGGAGATGGTTATTGCACACCAGGACCAGCCCAGTGAGAAAAATCCAGTTTGGTGCTGGATTTTCAACTTATTTCCTTCTGGCTGTGCTGAGTTCCAGGTATTTTTAAAGCTGAATATTTAAAATTTGAGAAGAAGGTTATTATTACACACCAGTATCAGTGAGAGAAAACCAGTTTGGTGCTGGATTTTCAATTTCTTTCCTGTTTGCTGTGCTGAGTTCCAGACATTTTTAAAAATTGGGAAGGAGTTGGTTATTGCACACCAGGACCAGCCCAGTGAGAAAAAACCAGTTTGGTGCTGGATTTTCAACTTATTTCCTTCTGGCTGTGCTGAGTTCCAGATATTTTTAAGGCTGAATATTTAAGAATTGAGAAGAAGGTTATTATTGCCCACCAGTACCAGTAAGAAAAATCCAGTTTGGTGCTGGATTTTCAACTTATTTCCTTCTGGCTGTGCTGAGTTCCAGGTATTTTTAAAGCTGAATATTTAAAAATTGAGAAGGAGATGATTATTGCACACCAGTACCACTGAGAGAAAACCAGTTTGGGTCTGGATTTTCAATTTCTTTCCTGTTTGCTGTGCTGAGTTCCAGATATTTTTAAAAATTGGGAAGGAGTTGGTTATTGCACACCAGGACCAGCCCAGTGAGAGAAAACCAGTTTGGTGCTGGATTTTCAACTTATTTCCTTCTGGCTGTGCTGAGTTCCAGGTATTTTTAAAGCTGAATATTTAAAAATTGAGAAGAAGGTTATTATTACACACCAGTATCAGTGAGAGAAAACCAGTTTGGTTTTCAATTTTCAATTTCTTTCCTGTTTGCTGTGCTGAGTTCCAGACATTTTTAAGTCTGAATATTTAAAAATTGGGAAGGAGATGGTTATTGCACACCAGTACCAGCCCAGTGAGAAAAACCAGTTTGGTGCTGAATTTTCAACCTTTTTGCTGTTTTCTATGCTGAGTTCCAGGTATTTTTAAAAATTGAGAAGGAGGTTATTATTGCACACCAGTACCAGTAAGAAAAATCCAGTTTGGTGCTGGATTTTCAACCTCTTTGCTGAGCTGAGTTCCAGATATTTTTAAGGCTGAATATTTAAAAATTGGGAAGGAGGTGGTTTATTGTTTTGTTGTGAACGTGGGAGTCTGAGGAAATCTGAAACACACACTATAAAATTAAAAAAAAAAAAAAAAAAAAAAAAAAAGAAAAAAAAAGAGAAATAGAAATAAATATATAAAAATAAATATCCCCCAAAAATAAAGCTGGCAGGGTCACCTCACCAGGCCAGGGAGGAACTAATCCCTGCAACAGAAAATGCATTTCAAGCTTGCACACATTTACCTTTTCTCACTCTTGCCTTGCCATAAATCCCTGCAGGGATATTTAAAGGTTTGGGTGAGAACAGATTGCTCAACTCCTGAACTCAGGGCTGGGACTTGGATTTGTGGCTGAGGCAGCCAGCAGGATTTATTGCCAGTGTCCAAACTTGGGGCTGGCATTGTCCCCTCTCTGAGGTGACAGCTCTGTCCTGCTGCACTGCTGGGTTTGGATTTTTATTTAGTTTTGGTTTTTTTTTTCCCTTATTCTTCCCTGCCCCTTTTCTCCTCCATCCTTTCCAAGGAATCTCCAGTTTCAGGCACTGCCCTCAGGTCTGTGTGCTTTGGGTGATGCTCAGGATGCCTGAAAAGGGAATTTGGGATTGGATCCTGAACAATGACAAAATTGTGGAGGGCAGGGATGAATTTATGAAGATATTTCATAAGAGGGATGAAACTGCTGCAGCCACAGTGCTGGAGGCCTTGGAGGAAATCCTCAATAATTCCCTGAGACATTTTTGGGTGCTGAGCCAACTGCAAGTCCCTCTTTTGGAGCTGGTGCTGATTTTCACCCCAAATCTTGCTGCAAACAGGCCAAGGCCAGGTTTGATGCACTCCTGGTTTATCCCCAGCTCTGTGGGGTTCTTTAATAAATGTTTTTATTGTAAGGTCAGGTATTAAAAGCTGCAAAGTGGGTTTGGAAGTAGATTTTGGCACATCCTTGAGCACTGGATGTTTTTGGGCCACTTGTGTCCTTCTTGGGTTTTGGTGCCTGGCCTGCAAATCCACCAAGATTTGGAAAGATCCTGCTGAGTTTTGGTGGAAATCTCAGTTCTCCTATTCCCAACTTAAAAAAAAAAACAAAACAACAACTCAGAAAAAAAAAAAAAAAAAATCAACCACCAGAGTCTGAAAAACAGCTTCTAGTAAAAACATCCCTTCAGCTTGAGGAAAATCCTCCCTGGAGCAGGACAGTAAAAACATGAGAAATCTGAAGAGTGATTTCAAGTTAAACTTGAAATCCACTTTTCTACCTTTTAACAGTCTAATTTATACTCTACTTATTTTTTGTGGTTTGTAATTCTTCCTGCAATGTTGGCAGGTTTCTCCAGGGGCTCAAACCCAGCACCCAGGTGCCATCCAGGGTCTCCTTTTCAGGGGGGGTCTAGAGGAATTCAGGGAAATTCAAGGCATTTCCCTGGCTCCTCTGGGGATGCAAAAATCCCCCCTGGCAGACCCCTCTGAGACCCAAGAGCCTCAAGGGCTGGATTTGGCTCCTTGGGAAAATTAGCCAACACTGAGGGAAGAGATGCAAGCCCTGAAGATAAATAGAGTGTAAATTAGAGTGTCAGAATGTAGAATAAGTGGGTTTTTGCATTGTTTTCGTTATGGCCATGGGGTCAAGATGGAGGATTTGGGGTTTCTTCTCCTTCTCCTTCATGTCATCCATGTTGGGGTTGCATTCTGGGAGCCACAGATGGGATGGGGAAAGAACTGGGCATTGTAATGAGGGTGTATTGTATTGGAAAAGTAATTGTAAATATCAAAAATGTAAATTAGGGTACAAAAGATAAGGCTCTGCCTCCCCAGGCAGCACTTTGTGATGGTGGCCTTGCTGAGTGCACCTCTGTCAGCTTGGCTGGACATTCTATGGATAAGATATAAGATTATTATAGATAATAATAAATAATATTATATAATATAGATATATATTATATTATATATATAATTATATAATTATATATATATTCTATATATTATATTATATTATATTATATTATATTATATTATATTATATTATATTATATTATATTATATTATATTATATTATATTATATTATGTATATAATATATATTGTAATATATTATATATATTGTAAATATAATATAATATAATATAATATAATATAATATAATATAATATATATATAATATAATATAATATATATATAATATATTATATTATATAATATAATATAATATATTATAATATAATATAATATAATATAATATAATATAATATAATATAATATAATATAATATAATATAATATAATATAATATGTAATGTAATGTATATAATATATATAAAATATATATAATATAATATAATATAATATATATAAAAATATATATTATATATACATTATATTATAATATATACAAAATATATATAATATATATTATATATTTTATATTATATATATTATATATATCATATATAATATATATATATATTTTATATTTAGATAGATAGATAGATATATATATAGATATATAGATAGATTATAAGATTATTATAGATAAGATAAAATAAACAGCCTTGAAACTACTGAAGATCCCCTCGAGCAGCTCTTCACCAGCAACTTCAGGCAAACCCCGAATCCCAAACCACCTGCACGTCCTTCTGAGGAGGTCTCACCCCTAAAGAGACCCGCAGACAGTGACAGTGACAGTGACAGTGCCATTCAGGGTCGCGTTTCTCACCTCTGTCCCTTGCTGTCCCCCTGCAGGGCCACCCGTTCGTGGTGCAGTACAACGACGGCAATGCCGAGGTGGTGTCCATGTGGGTGTGCCGGATGCTGGAGGAGCGGCGCTCCCAGGGCGCCCCCTGAGCCCCCCCAGCTCCTCCCTGGGGCTCCCATTCATCCACAGCAGCTTCAACCTCGGCCCTTTTCCTTCAGCTGTCTCCCAGGAGCATCGACAACATCAGGATATTTGCTGGCTGCCTTCTCCTCACCGCCACTTTTTTTTTTTTTCCTTTCTTAATTGTTTTTCTTTTGTTGCTGAGCAGTTTTCCAGGTTATCTTCAGTACACAGCCTTAAAGCAAGTATTTTATATCTCTGTTTTTGGGTTGCTGAATGTTCTATTTCCTGGCTCCAGAGTGTTTTTTACCTGTTGCTCCTGAGCGTCCAGAGGATTTCCTGAGGAGTCGGTGGCTGAGTGCAGCAGCCACAAAATACTGGCTTTAAATCTAAAACTAAAGCAAACAGACAAAAAAAAAAAAAAAAAAGAAAAAAAAAAAAATATCTGGGCTTGCTCACCCTGTGAATCACAGAGGGTTTGCTGAGGTGAAGGAGGACAGGGAGCTCTGGAACCAAGGAAAGGATCCAGGGAGAGCTCAGAGCCTAAAGGGGCTCCAGGAGAGCTGGAGAGGGATTTGGGATAAGGGATGGAGGGACAGGACACAGGGAGTGGCTTCACTGCTGCAAGGATGGATGGAATATTTGGAATAATCCTTCCCTGGGAGGGTGGGGAGGCCCTGGCACAGCTGTGGGTTCCACAAAAAAAGGAATGACTCTGACGACTCTGGGGTGTTTCTGATTCCTCTGAGCGTTTCCACAACAGACCAACACAGATTCAATCAGTCCTTGTGTTAAAATGCTTATTAAAAGGAAAAAAAAACCAAAAAAACAAAACTATGTGAGAGGCAGGTTTGGGGTGAGTGAGTTGTGTGGGAGGAGGTTGGGGTTTGTTTGCTTGTCTTTGCATTAAAAATAAACTTTTGCTAAAAAAAAAAAAAAAAAAAAAAACCACAAAAAAAGACTCAGGTAATTTATTTTCTCCCAGCAGCTTAACACACAATTCAGTGAAACATTCCTCCCAAACCACTGCAAATCCTAAATGTTATTCTGGAAAAGACTCGGTTTCCTTCCTTGGAGGGATCGTTTGTCTTCTTTTGAAGTGTGGAGGTTGCAGGCGTGAACTTGGAGACTAAAGTTTGTCTTAATTGCTCTGATGTCACAACCTCGCTGGCAGATCACAGCGATGGATGAGGCACAGCCCCCGTTCCTCCAGGTCCTTTCTCTAAAGTGAGACAAATTCCCTCCCTCTGAGCCAGGCAGGGCACGGCAGCGCTGCCATTTATTTATCCCTAACAGTTTCCAGCAGCTTGCCCTGCATTCAACGTTTCTCTCTCTCTCTTTTTTTTTTTTTTTTTTTTTTTTTTAGCAGATTTTGTTTAAAACTCAGCAAACCCGGGGATTTTCCTGCTGCTTTTCCTGGCAGGGAGGTTGGGGAGGGGAAGGCTCACCCTGAAAATCTGTGTGGGGTGGAGGTGGAAAAAACCTCCTGGGTTTTTTTGTTGGTTGGTTGGTTGGTTGGTTGGGGTTTTTTTTTTTTTTTTTTTGTTTTGTTTTGTTTTTTTTTTTTTTTTTTTTTTTTGTTATATTTTTAAAGTGGTGACAGAATTATAATTCACTTGGTTGGTCATTGTAATCAATCCAGCAATCAGGGAATTTTGGGGCCTCCATCTCCTTTCCTTTCCCAAAGGGAATTTTGGGGCCTCCATCCCCTTTCCCAAAGGGAATTTTGGGGTCTCCATCCCCTTTCCTTTCCCAAAGGGAATTTTGGGGCCTCCATCCCCTTTCCTCTCCCAAAGGGAATTTTGGAGCCTCCATCCCCTTTCCTTTCCCAAAGGGAATTTTGGGGTCTCCATCCCCTTTCCCAAGGGGAATTTTGGGGTCTCCATCCCCTTTCCTTTCCCAAAGGGAATTTTGGGGCCTCCATCCCCTTTCCCAAAAGGAATTTTGGGGTCTCCATCCCCTTTCCCAAAGGGAATTTTGGGGTCTCCATCTCCTTTCCCAAAGGGAATTTTGGGGCCTCCATCTCCCTTCCCAAAGGGAATTTTGAGGTCTCCATCCCCTTTCCTTTCCCAAAAGGAATTTTGGGGCCTCCATCCCCTTTCTCAAAGGGAACTTTGGGGTCTCCATCCCCTTTCCCAAAAGGAATTTTGGGGCCTCCATCCCCTTTCCCAAAAGGAATTTTGGGGTCTCCATCCCCTTTCCCAAAAGGAATTTTGGGGTCTGCATCCCCTTTCCCAAAGGGAATTTTGGGGTCTCCATCCCCTTTCCTTTCCCAAAGGGAATTTTGGGGCCTCCATCCCCTTTCCCAAAAGGAACTTTGGGGTCTCCATCCCCTTTCCTCTCCCAAATCCTTGGATTCAGAGCAGCCAGGGATCTGCCCCCTGGCAGCAGGATTTGGGGGGAATGGGGCTGGGTGAGAGGGCAGAGGGGGAGGTTTGGGGTTCTCCAGCTCCTCCCAGCCTGGCTGGGGTGGTTTGTCCCCAAATTCCTGCCCCCAGCCCTCAGCAGGAGGGGGAATGCAGGAAACCAGGATTCAGCTCCCAGCCACAGATCCAAACCAGGGCACTCAGAAATGACCTGGGGGCGGCCGGGACAGGAAACATTCCCCGGGCTCTGCCTAGTGGGTGACGTCATCCTGCTCCCAAAATTTCCAGGGGTGGGAATGAACGTCTGGAGTTGGGAATGAGCCCCCAGGGATGGGAATGAAACTCCAGGGATGGGAGTGAAATTCCAGGAATGCGAGTGAAATTTCTGGGATGGGAATGAAACTCCAGGGATGGGAATGAAACTCCAGGAATGCAAGTGAAATTCCACGGACTGGAGTGAAATTCCAGGGATGGGAGTGAAATTCCAGGGTTTGGGAATGAAATTCCAGGTATGGGAATGAACATTCAGAGATGGGAATGAGCCTCCAGGAATGGGAACAAACCTCCAGGAATGGGAATGAGCCTCCAGGAATGGGAATGAAACTCCAGGGATGGGAGTGAACCTCCAGGGATGGGAATGAAATTCCAGGGATAGGAGTGAAATTCCATGGATGGGATGGAAATTCCAGGGTTTGGGAGTGAAACTCCAGGTATGGGAGTGAACATCCAGAGATGGGAGTGAACCTCCAGGGATCAGAGTGAACCTCCAGGAATGGGAATGAAACTCCAGGAATGGAAATGAAACTCCAGGAATGGGAACAAATGTCCACGGATGGGGATGAACCTCCAGGGATGGGAGTGAAATTCCAGGTTGGTTTCCCTGGCAGTGCTGCTCTCCACGCTGACCCCGAGCTGCGGCTGCCCGGGGATGTTTTTTTTCCCTCTCTCCTCCTTCCTGCTGTGGATTTTTGGGTCTGAATCTGGCATTTCTCAGCCGGCGAAGCTGCAGAAAATGCAGCGATGTCACAGCTCAGCAGAGCCCTGCTCAGGGGGGTGTGATGAACGCCCTGATTCAGCAGAGGGTCCCAAAAATGCAGAGTGACCCCCGGTCCCACTCCTCATCCCACAGCAGTGTCACAGAGTGACCCCCCGGTCCCACTCCTCATCCCACAGCAGTGTCACAGAGTGACCCCCAGTCCCACTCCTCATCCCACAGTGATGTCACAGAGTGACCCCCAGTCCCACTCCTCATCCCACAGCAGTGTCACAGAGTGACCCCCAGTCCCACTCCTCATCCCACAGTGATGTCACAGAGTGACCCCCAGTCCCACTCCTCATCCCACAGTGATGTCACAGAGTGACCCCCGGGTCCCACTCCTCATCCCACAGCAGTGTCACAGAGTGACCCCCGGTCCCACTCCTCATCCCACAGTGATGTCACAGAGTGACCCCCAGTCCCACTCCTCATCCCACAGCGATGTCACAGAGTGACCCCCCAGTCCCACTCCTCATCCCACAGTGATGTCACAGAGTGACCCCCAGTCCCACTCCTCATCCCACAGTGATGTCACAGAGTGACCCCCGGTCCCACTCCTCATCCCACAGTGATGTCCTCATCCCACAGTGATGTCACAGAGTGACCCCCCAGTCCCACTCCTCATCCCACAGTGATGTCACAGAGTGACCCCAGTCCCACTCCTCATCCCACAGTGATGTCACAGAGTGACCCCCCAGTCCCACTCCTCATCCCACAGTGATGTCACAGAGTGACCCCCAGTCCCACTCCTCATCCCACAGTGATGTCACAGAGTGACCCCCGGTCCCACAGCAGTGTCACCTCTCTGCCTCCCCTCCTACAACCCCAGCGAGCACAATTCTATTCTGTCCCATCTGCACCAAAACTTCCAATATTTCCCACATCCCCCTTTCCCATTGCTCCTGTGAGAGGAGCCCGTGGAAATTCACCTTTCCATCAGCACAGAACTAGAAAATATTTTTTTTTCTGGTGCCCCGTGGCCAAATCCACGCTGTCAGCATTCCAAATTGGAAGTGTCCGTCTTTGTTTTCCGAAGAGAAGCTGGGAGGGGCTGCCAGGGGTTCTTTACCTGCCGCTGTCCCTCGGCGATGCGATGGCGATAATAATATCCCGATAATATCCCGATCCCTCGGATACCCGCGAGCAAAAAGCGAGCGGGAGGGGAGGATCGCAGCTGGGAGCGGTGTTTGTTGTTTCCCTGCATCCCGGAGGGAAAGTTCAGCTGGAGGCATCCGTAGGAAAGGGATGTGCGGGTAAAACCTGGGAATTTGGGGCTTTGCTTGGAAAAAAACAAAGAAACAAAAACAAAAGCAACAACAACAACAAAAAAAAAAAAAAAAAAAAAAAAAAAAAAAAAAAAAAAAAAAAAAAAAAACCAAAAAAAACACTAACTAAAATAAAGTAAAATAAAATAAAGTAAAATAATAAAATAAAATAAAATAAAATTAAAATAAAATAAAATAAAATAAAATACACCAAAAAGACCCTGCCCAGGATAGTCCAGGAGCCACCAAATCCCACGGGAGATGCTCCTGGAGACCCAGGTTCTTGGATACGGGGTCTGGGGGTGGTTTGTCCCCACACGGACCCCAAATTCTTGCCGCCACCCCTCAGCACCGAGGGGCACAGCAGGAAATCAGGATTTACCCCCCACCCACATCCTGAACAGCGACTGTGGCAGGGGGGCACACACAGAACCCCTCCGGGATTTTTGGGAGGGGAGCAGGAGCTGCAAATCCCATCTCCGGGATGCTCCAGGGGCACACACAGAACCCCTCCGGGATTTTTGGGAAGGGAGCAGGAGCTGCAAATCCCATCTCCGGGATGCTCCGGGGGCACACACAGAACCCCTCCAGGATTTTTGGGAGGGGAGCAGGAGCTGCAAATCCCAGCTCCAGAATGCTCCGGGGGCACACACAGAACCCCTCCAGGATTTTTGGGAGAGGAGCAGGAGCTGCAAATCCCATCTCCAGGATGCTCCGGGGGCACACACAGAACCCCTCCAGGATTTTTGGGAGGGGAGCAGGTGCTGCAAATCCCATCTCCGGGATGCTCCAGGGGCACACACAGAACCCCTCCGGCATTTTTGGGAGAGGAGCAGGAGCTGCAAATCCCATCTCCGGGATGCTCCAGGGACCCCCAGGCTGCTCAGCTTCTCGGACGCATCTCCGTGCAGGGGCTTTTCCTCTGCTCCCGTTGGGATAAACCCAGAGATGAACCCAGAGATGAACCCGGGGACACGCCGGGACCTCATCAGGGAACAAAGCCATTCCAGCTGTTTGTTCTGCAGAGGATCCAGCTGTGGCCCGCGCGGATTTAGGGTGGCTCTGCCCCACGGAAGGAGCAGCTCGGGCCCCAAACGCTGCAGCTGTGGGGCACAGGGGCTCTCCAGGGGAGGAGCTGGAGCCATGGAATGATTGTAATCGCTATTTTTGGGTAATTCATCTTTAGCATTCCCAGGGGTGATGCTCAGAAATTTGGAGGGGTGTGGGTACTGTCCCCTAAACTTTCTGGCCTTCTGCTCCCCCAGCTCATCAGCACTGGGAAAACCTAACCGAGGGAAAAATTGCGGTTTAAAAATCTCCAATTGTAACGTTTGGTCACATCGAAAAAAAAAAAAAAAAAATGTTGTGCAGGCTGCTCTAGTGGAAGGTGTCCCTGCCCATGGAGGTGGGGTTGGAGAGGAGGTTTAAGGTCTCTCCTAACTCAAAGCAGCCACAGCGAGCCTGTGAGGGGCCCGGAGCCGAGGAGCTGCGTTACCTCCAGCGCAGGCTCTGCCCATAAAGCAGCCGAGCGCGCCCAGGACAGGATTTATGGATTGAGCCTTCCCCGCTCCTGCTGCGGCTGCTCCCGGGGCAAGTTCAAGGTTTGGCAGAGCCGGAGAGCCCGGGAGGTGTTGAATGGTTAAATGGATGGCTGGGCTTTTTATGAGGAGGAGGAGGAGGAGGAGGAGGAGGAGGAGGAAAACTTCCTCCCGCGCAGGTGAGTGCGGCTCCAGCGCGGAGCGGAGGGGATGGGATGGGATGGGATGGGATGGGATGGGATGGGATGGGATGGGATGGGATGGGATGGGATGGGATGGGATCGCTGCCCTCGCCTCGCCCCGCTCCGTCCCTGCCGAGGTGTTCGCCTTCAGCTGATCAATAAAGCGATCGTGTCTATCGATCCCGCGCGCCGCCTTCCTCCGGAGCAGGAAAATCGGGATTTCGAGGCGCAGGGGTGCCCAGAGAGGTGAGGGGCGAGGGGACAAGGTGGCAGCAGAGGAGGGGGCTGGACCTGAGGCACACCGGGGGGATGGTGGGGACCGCAGGAAAGGGGGATGCGAGGGGGGGGATGCACAGGGCTGGGGGTCCCCAGGAACCCCCAGACTCCCCGCAGCTCCCCCCGCCCCGCAGCCGGGTCAGGCGGAGTGTGCCCGGCCTGCAGAGAGCCTCGGCCCCGCTCCCTTTGTCAATGTCCAGTAATTAAAATGTCACCGTTTAATTTTCAGGCCTCTCGGAGCAATCTTTTCCTAATAAAGAGTCTAATCGAAACGCTCCTTCCCCCCGCCTGGGCGGGAAGGGGCGCGGAAGAGGCTGCGGAGCCGCCGCGGATCGATGGAGAGAAGCTCGGATTGATCGGCCTCTAAAATTAAATTTATTGGGGTCATGGTTTTATATGGTGCTGATACAACTGTTAAATGGGGAACATTCATTTCCAATAGGAGGCGTTTATTAAACTTCCACTGAATTAGACCGCCGTGATTTATGTGGCAATCTCGGCTCAGCCCTCCAGGAGCGCGGGGCCCTTCCGCGCCCGCCACGCGTGATTATTTATTTATACACCCGTGACACGGCTCCCTAAGTTTTAACCTAAATTATCCGCAGGCTTCGTCTGCCGCCGGCAGCGGCCCGGGGAGCGGCCAAGGACGGGGGGTCCCGTCGGGGCGCAGCGCCCTCCCCGGCCCCGGGGGGGTCCCCGGGGGTGTCCCCGGTTTGGGGGGCGGTGGAACCCGCAAAAGTCCCGGCTCTCGCGTGCGGCGATCGTTGAGCGTTAATTAGAAATTCATTACAATTAAAAGCCGCGCGCACACGCCTTAATTACATCTGATTTTTAATTCCGAATCCGTGTTTACACAGTAAGCGAGACGTACCTCCTGATTATCCCCAATACTCTTTATACTGTACTAATTATGTAAATTAAACCTAATTAACTGACAAAAACTGCAGTCAATTCAACTGTTAAAGGATACGGCGGGAGCGAGGAGCGGGGAGCGGGGCCGGGGTCGGGCCCGGGGCTGAAACTCGCCCCGGGGCGAGCCGGGCCGCCTCCGCCGCTCCGAGCTCTGCGGGCACCGGGCACGGCGGAGGGAATCGGGGCCGAGCCGAGTCCTCCCGGTGCCCCCCCTTTCCTCCCGGTCCCGGCGGTCCCGGCTCGGTCCGCTCCCGGTGCCCCGCTGCTCACCGCGCTCCTGCCTCCGTATGGCTGCAGGAGCGGGGGGGGTGAGGAGGATAAATAATTAAAAGGCGAGGAATAATTACCGGCTCGGGTTGCGATCATTGCGGCAAGGCCCGGCCGGCAGCTCCCGGTCCGACGGGGCGGCCCGGGGGGAGCGCGGCCGCTGCCCCGCCTGGAGCGCGCTGCGGAGCTCGGTTCCGCCCAGGAGGAGAAGGGGAGGCTCCGCACCCGCGTTTGGCTCCGCACCCGCGTTTGGCTCCGCGGCGGCTCCGCCGCATCCTCCCGGTGCCGCCGGTGATGGCGGGGAAGGAAGGCGCGGGGGCACGCACAAAAGTGATAGCTGGGGGCGATCCGCGCCGTTATTAACTTCTGTTTGATCGCTGTAATTGCGCCGATCGCGGCCGGACGCGATGATTAATTACAGTTTAATTAACGTGGCCGTGACGAGCGCCGCATGCGGGAGCCCAACCCGGGCGAGAGGCCCCCGCCACGGCGGCACCACCGGCGGACACCGGAGCGCCGAGTGCCCTGAGCCGCTCCTGCCGGCCGGTGCTGCCGGTGTGCCGTGAGCCCCCGTGGCGAACGAAAAACACGAGCTCGCCGCCCTCCGCCCTCTCCTCCCGGCGATTTCGTTGTCGCCCGCTGTCCCCCCCCCACCCTCGGCTCCGGTACCGCTCCCGCACCCGCGCCCCGCACTGGAGCGCGCATCCCGGCTGCGAGAAGGATGCGCGGTACCAGCGCATCCCCGATTTCGATGGGGTCCCTCCGCCGCTCCCCACGGGCTCCTCTTTTCGTTTCCGCCCTCTCCCCACGCAAACTTTCAACGAGAGCATCGCTCCCCCCGGGACGGCGGCACCGCGGGTGTGTGTGGGGGACACGGGGGCGCGGAGCCCCACGCAGGTGCGGGGCTGATCCCCGCTCTTACCTCGGGCAGCCCGGGCGGGTCCCCGCTCGGTGGCGGCCCCCCACGCCCTCCCCCAGCCCCCCCTCCCGCTCCCTCCCCGTTCCGCCGTGCCTTAAAGCCGCGCCGTGATTGACTGGAGCGCATCGGTGATTGACGGCGGCGGGGTCCCGGAGACCGTTAATGTAAATATGCTGGTGCTAAGTGGGTGTGTCTTCCCGTTATTTTAGCTGTCACCGGATCAATGTGCAGCGTCTCCAAGTACGGATCCGGATCCTCCCTCGGTGGCGCGGCTGGTCACTCGCTCTTGTTGCATCTCGCCCGGGCGGACGCGGCGGCGGCGGCGGCGGGCGGGCGGCGGCCCCGAGGCGTCGGTGAAGGGCGCGCCCGCTGCCCGCCCGCCCCGCGGCTCCGGCGGCTCCGGGACCCGGGCTCGCTGCCCCCCGGCCCATGGCGGCCCCGGCCCCGGCCCGCGGCCCCTAGTCCCGAGCAGAGCCTGCACGTCCAGCCGGGCTCCGCGGCGCGGTGAGTGCGGGCGGGCGGATGGAGGGCTGGGGATGGGGGGTGGAGGAAAGCGGGGCGCGTTTTGGGGAGGCGCTCCCCGTTATTTTGTGTAATTACCACGGAAGCGGCTTAAGCACCGGGAGCCCTCCCCGCTAAGCCAATTTGCCTGGCTCGCTGCTGCCCTTCTGCTACGTGCGGCGGGTGCTGCCCGCCCCGGCCCCTAATCCGCCCGCGCCTAATCTCAGCCTGCCGGGGACGCCACAAAGGGGCTCCGGGCCACCGCGCCCACCTCCCGCTCCTCCCGCGGGCACCCACAGCCAAGTTTGGGCCCGCCCGCTCCGGCCCGGGGCTCAGGCCCCAGGACCCTCCGGCCGCATCCTCTGGAGCCCGCAAAGCGGCACGGCCCGGCACGGCCCGGCACGGCACGGCCCGGCGAGCCGGCACAAAGGAAAGGGAAGGGACGCGGCACCTCCCGGGGACTCGGCGAGGAAGGAAGCGGAGGTGCTGCCCCCTCCCGGGATGTCCTTGCCCCGGGCTCCCGGGGCCGCTCGGCCGCGCCCGGCCGGTGGATGCGGCGGCGCTCGGTACCGGCGGCCGCGGGGCGGGGATGCGCTCCGGTCCCGCCGGTCCCCGCCGGTCCGGGAGGGTCCTGCGGCAGCGCCCGAGGGGCTCCGGGTCGGGGCCGGCAGCGCCGAGCGAGGAGCGGCCGGGCCCCGGGAGCGGCGGGCCGGGAGCGGCGGCGCGGCCCCGGGAGCGCCTCTAACCTGCGCCTTTCCCCGATTTTGTTTTGCAGGGGCGTTTTGGGGGGGAATGGAGGCGATCGCCAGTCAGATGGGAAATGGGAGAGATGCAAGCTCCTCCCCAAATTCAAAGCAAGAGCTGCAGCCGTACCAGGGCTCCAATACCCTCAAGCCCAACCAAGTGGGTGAGACCTCCCTGTACGGCGTGCCCATCGTGTCCCTGGTCATCGACGGGCAGGAGCGGCTGTGCCTGGCGCAGATCTCCAACACGCTGCTCAAGAACTACAGCTACAATGAGATCCACAACCGGCGCGTGGCCCTGGGCATCACCTGCGTGCAGTGCACGCCGGTGCAGCTGGAGATCCTGCGGCGGGCCGGGGCCATGCCCATCTCCTCCCGCCGCTGCGGCATGATCACCAAGAGGGAGGCGGAGCGGCTCTGCAAGTCCTTCCTGGGCGAGCACAAGCCGCCCAAGCTGCCCGAGAACTTCGCCTTCGACGTGGTGCACGAGTGCGCCTGGGGCTCGCGGGGCAGCTTCATCCCGGCGCGCTACAACAGCTCCCGCGCCAAGTGCATCAAGTGCAGCTACTGCAGCATGTACTTCTCGCCCAACAAGTTCATCTTCCACTCCCACCGCACCCCGGACTCCAAGTACACCCAGCCCGACGCCGCCAACTTCAACTCCTGGCGCCGCCACCTCAAGCTCAGCGACAAGACGGCCACCGAGGAGCTGTCGCACGCCTGGGAGGATGTCAAGGCCATGTTCAACGGCGGCACCCGCAAGCGGACCTTCTCCCTGCAAGGGGCGGCCGCCGGCGGGCCCGGGGCCGGCTCCCCCGCCGCCAAGGCCGCGCTGCACCCCGCTCCGCCCGCCGGCCCCGAGCTGGCCCCGGCGCACAGAGCCTGCGCTGCAGCGGGCAGGAGGCGGCGGGCGAGCGCGGCGCGCTGGGGCTGGCGGCGGCGCACGGCGGGGCCGCGGGCGCGCACGGCGGGGCGGGCGCGGTGCGCAGCTACCCGGTGATCCCGGTGCCCAGCAAGGGCTTCGGGATGCTGCAGAAGCTGCCCCCGCCGCTTTTCCCGCATCCTTACGGCTTCCCGGCCGCCGCGTTCGGACTGTGCCCCAAAAGCAGGAGGAGGCGCTGGGCGGCGCGGGGGCGGCGAGGCGGGCAAGGGCGGCGCGCTGCCCCCGGGATGTTCTGGGGACCCCCGCACCCACACCCGCACCAGCCGGCCCAGCCTCCGCACCAGCCCGGCGCCGCCAGGACAGCGGCGTGTACCCCTCGTTCCCCGTGTTCTGGCCGGCCGCCGGCAGCCTGCCCGTGCCGCCCTACCCCGCGCAGAGCCCGGCCAAGGCGGCGGCCACCGCCGTGGTGGTGGCGGCGGCGGCAGCGGCGGCGGCGGCGGCGGCCGAGCCGGCGGGGCTGGCGGGGCGGCACGGGGAGCTGGAGGGCTCGGAGCCCTCGGGCAGCGGCCGGAGCAGCGCGACCCCGCAGGAGGGAGCGGGCGGCGAGGGCGAGCGCTGCCCCAGCGCGCTGTCGCGGGCGGCGGGCGAGGAGGAGCGCTCCGGGGACGAGGCGCTGCTCGGGCCGCTGCCGCTGCCCAGGAAGGGCAGTTACCTGTCCGCGTTCCGGCCCGTGGTGAAGGACGCCGAGAGCATCGCCAAGCTCTACGGCACCCGCGAGGCGTTCGGCGGCGCGGGGCCCCGCGGGCCCGGTTACCTCTCGCCGGACTTCCTGAGCGAGGGCAGCTCCAGCTACCGCTCGCTGTCCCCCGGGGGGGACACGGCCGAGGAGCCCGAGGTGGATGTGGAGTCCAATCGCTTCCCCGAGGATGAGGAGGAGGAAGCCGCCGCTGTCCCCGCCGTGGCTCCAGCCGAGGGTCGGGAGCCGCCGCCGCCGCGGCTGCTGGCCGGGCCCGAGGAGCCTCCGCCCGACGGAACCGAGGAGAAACCGGGCGAGGCGGGGGCGCAGGAGGGCGGCCAAGGCCCCGACGGCAGCCCCGAGCGCAGCGGCAGCAGCGGCGCCTACGAGGTGGGGATGGGGACGGGGGATCTGAAATCGGGGCCCACCGGGATGGGGGATCTGAAATCGGGGGTCCCACCGGGGATGGGGGATCTGAAATCGGGGGTCCCTGCAGGGCCGGGCATGGGGGGGATCTGGCCTCGAGGTACCCTGGGCTGCCGGAGATGGGGGGGATCTGCCCTCTGGGGTCCCACCGGGGATGGGGGGAAACTGAAATCAGGGGTCCCACCGGGGCCGGGGATGGGGGATCTGAAATCGGGGGTCTCCGTGATGGGGGGTATCTGAAATCGGGGGTCCCACCGGGGATGGGAGAATCTGGAATCAGGGGATCCCGATGGGGATGGGGGGGATCTGCCCTCAGGGTCCCACCGAGGATGGGGGATCTGAAATCGGGGGTCTCCGTGATGGGGGGTATCTGAAATCGGGGGTCCCACCGGGAATGGGGGATCTGCCCGGCTCCTGACTCGCTCGTTGCAGGTGTTCGCGCCGGAGAGGGGGGAGCACCTGCAGCCGCTGAAGCCCGCAGCCTCGCTGGGAGCCCCCGCCGCCTTCCTCTGCACCCCCGAGGCGAAGGGTAACGCAGACACCGAGAGCTCAAACCCGGGGGGGACCCCCAAAGGCCGCTTTCGTTTGGGGGCTCTCGGGAAAAAAAAAAAAAAAAAAAAAAAGGCCAAACAAACGGGATCGGGGCGGGGGAGCAGGGCCGGCCCCCCCCTCCGGGCCTGGGGATGCCGCCGGGGCTGCAGCCGGTGCGGCGGGGATGGGCCAAGCTCCTGCCCACAAGCTACTTTCCAACTGCAAAGCGATTAGGATGTCCGCTAAGAAGGTTTTAACGAGGGCTTTGTCCGTAATTATGTAATTAAGGATATATCAGGACCATACTTTCATTGCTTATGGTGGAAAATCGGTTTATTAACTTTTTAAGAGCAAGATAAAGAAGACAATCACTCGGCGGCGGAGGATTTGGAGAGCAGAAAATCCTATCAGGACCAAAGGAATGTCTCTCATGGCAGCCCTGTAAATCCCGACAGAGGTAAGCACCGCTCGGCGGGGCCGTGCGGGGCCGTGCGGGGCCGTGCGGGGCCGTGCGGGCTCCCCCGGCCGCGCTGACTCCGCTCTGACCCCGCAGGCGAGGACGCGCTGGCCATGGATGTCACCGGCTCGCAGCTGCTGGAAAAGGACATCGAGAACTTGGCCCGAGGTGAGAATTGGGGTTCGGGGTTTGCTGCACCCCCCGGCCTCTCCCCGCGGCTCGAGGTATTTGTGTTTTGTGCAGGAGTGATTAACTCCTGTGATTAATGTAACGTAATGCGATTAGCGCCGCGCTGAGCCGCCTCCAGATGGAAAAGTGCGGGGCTCCCCCTCAACCCCGCCGTGTATTTTTAAAACAGATGAGTTACAAAAACTGGTCCTGGAGCAAATGGAGCTGAGGAAAAAGCTGGAGAGGGACTTCCAGAGCCTGAAAGGTAGCGCTGCCCCCTCCCCTGGCCCTCGGCGGGGCGGCCCCGGCCCGGCCCCGGCCCCGGGCGCGGTGCTGACCCCCGGCCCCACAGATAACTTCCAGGACCAGATGAAGCGGGAGCTGGCGTACCGGGAGGAGATGGTGCAGCAGCTGCAGATCGTCCGAGGTAAGGCCGAGCATTAATACTTTGATTTTTTTTTTAATTTCCTTTTAAAATTTAATTTAGTTTAATTTATTTCTGCTTTTTTTGTTTGTTTGGGTGAGGCGTTTTCTGGGGTTTTTTTTTTTTTTGAAGAGGTTATATTTTTCATTTGTTTTGTTTGTTTGTTTGTTTTGGTGTTGGGTTTTTTTTTTGTTTTGTTCTGTTTTTTGTTTCTTTTGTTGTTTTGGTTTTTGTTGGTTTTGGCTTTTTTTTTTTTCGTCTGTATCTTTTTTGCCCTCCAATTCCTCCTGCAATACAATTTCGAGCTGCCCCGCTGCATCGCTCACACGGCAGCGAACGAACCTTCCTCTCGCCGTCACTCCCGCTCGGAATTTAAAAATTAAAATTAAAATTAAATTTTAAAAAACGAGCCTTAAATACTTCCCAGAAGAGCCGTGCCCACTTTTATGTTTTTCCCCGTCCCCTTTTGGGTGCTCTGGCTCTCATGGCTGCCGCTCCCACCGCAGACACGCTGTGCAACGAGCTGGACCAGGAGAGGAAAGCGCGCTACGCCATCCAGCAGAAATTAAAAGGTACCGAGGAAAGAGGGGCTCCCGGAGCTTTTGGGGTGCTCGGTGACAGCTCGGGGGTGACACCGCCGTGTCTTGCAGAGGCTCACGACGCGCTGCACCACTTCTCCTGCAAGATGCTGACCCCGCGGCACTGCACGGGGAACTGCTCCTTCAAGCCGCCGCTGCTGCCCCAGTGAGCGCCCCCCCGGGCCCCCCACCCCGAAGCCATGCGGGCAGAGCCCACACAAGCCATTCCCACCAGGAGACCCTTGTACATAGAAGGACTCGGAGCCCGGCTTTGCTCGGACTGGCGAGAGGGCGGGGGGCGGCCCCGGGCCTCCGCCTCCCCCTCCCTTCCCTGTGTGTCCGCTTCTTCCACCCTCGTCCAGCCTGGAAACAAAAAAGAAAAAAAAAAAAAAAAAAAAAGTGGCTATGTGCAATGGATATAAATGTACTGTGATTTCTCTTGGTACAGTATTTGTCGGATTTTTATTTATTTATTTATTTATGATGTATATTTATTTCCCCCCTTCCTTCTTTTCCTTCCTTTCCCTCTTTCCCCCATCCCTGTAAATTCTGGATGTAACAGCACTTTAACGGGCCCGGAGCACAACAACGCTCGCCCGCTCTGGGGACAGCCCCCTCTGTACGTGATTTTTGGTTCTTTAATAAAAACACACTTGAAGAAGCCGCCTGGTGCGTGGGGCTGGCCCGGGGGTCCCGCAGCCCCCCGGTACCGGGCACGGGCCGGGGGTGCCGCCCGCTCCTCCCCGCCGCGGCCGGAGCTCATTAATGCTCATTTATATGCTCGTTTCACACATGAAGGTATCGCATTAATGAGCTCGGAGAGCGGAGGTGCGCGCACACCTATTAGCCCGAAATAGCCGCGTTTAGGCCGGAATTAATCCGGCGGCGCAGCGGGACCGGGATGGGGGAGCAGGACCGGGACTGGGGAGCGGGACTGGGATTGGGGAGCGGGACTGGGATTGGGGAGCGGGACTGGGATTGGGGAGCGGGACCGGGATTGGGGAGCGGGACCGGGATTGGGGAGCGGGACCGGGATTGGGGAGCAGGACTGGGATTGGGGAGCAGGAACGGGATTGGGGAGAGGGACTGGGATTGGGGAGCAGGAACGGGATTGGGGAGCGGGACTGGGATTGGGGAGCGGGACTGGGATTGGGGAGAGGGACTGGGATTGGGGAGAGGGACTGGGATTGGGGAGCGGGACTGGGATTGGGGAGCGGGACTGGGATTGGGGAGCAGGAACGGGATTGGGGAGCAGGACCGGGATTGGGGAGCAGGAACGGGATTGGGGAGAGGGACTGGGACTGGGGAGCGGGACTGGGAGTGGGGAGCGGGACTGGGATTGGGGAGCGGGACTGGGAGTGGGGAGCGGGACTGGGATTGGGGAGCGGGACTGGGAGTGGGGGAGCGGGACTGGGATTGGGGAGCGGGACTGGGACTGGGGAGAGGGACTGGGACTGGGGAACAGGAACGGGATTGGGGAACAGGAACGGGATTGGGGAGCAGGAACGGGATTGAGGAGCAGGACCAGGATGAGGAACAGGACTGGGATGAGGATGAGGAGTAGGACCGGGATTGAGGAGTAGGACCGGGATGAAGATGAGGAGCACGACAGGGATGGAGGGAACAGGACCGGGATGAGAAACAGGACTGGGATGAGGAGCAGGACCAGAATTGAGGGGTAGGACCGGGATGGGAGGAACGGAACCGGAATGGAGGAACAGGACGGGGATGAAAAGTGGGATCGGGATTGAGGAGCAGGACCGGGATTAGGGAGCAGGACCGGGAGCGGGGCCGGGTGAGGCTGCACCGGGAGAGCTCCGGGAGTGGAAGGGACCCGGCGGGAGGGAGAGAGGCACCGAACACCCCAGAACCGGGACCAGGAGCAGGGATGTGGGGCTCGGGAGCATCTTTGGGATCAGCGGGATCCCGGGAGCGGGGCAGGGACAGGGGTGGCAGCGGAGGCGCCCGGGGGCTGCGCTCTGCCGAAGCCGGGAGCTCCGCGGAGAAGGAGCTGCTGCTAATTAGCTCCGGAGCTCATTAAGGCCAATCTGCGGCCTGGGCCGCCACCGCGTGGGCGCAGCCGGAGTTGCTGCTGCTCAGTTCTGCCCCTAATTCCGGTCCCTGATCTTGGGACCAGCTGAGCGGGAGCAGCATCCCCCAGCGTGCCCTGAGGAAGAGGAGGCCCTTCCCAGGCAGGGCAGGTGGACACGGCTGGGTGGGATGAAGGTTAAAAACCCTTGGCGGGGAAACCCAGGTGAGGTTTTTTGGGTTTTTGTGTGTTTGGGTCTCAAAGAAAGTTCTGAAGGTTTCTTTGCCCCATCCTTGGGAAGTCCAAGGCTGGGTTGGGCCGGGCTTGGAGCAGCCTGGGACAGCGGGAGGTTGAATGAGATGAGCTTTGAGGGCTCTTCCAGGCTATCCTGGAATTCTGGGACTCTTCCTTTGGTCACAGCCATCCTGCCCAGGACACCCTGAGTGTGACACCAGACCCTGAGCAGGAGCAGCGGGGTGGTGGCACCTGCAGCAGGTGGGTGCAGGGGACACGGAGGGGATGTGTGACCCAGGGAGCCGAATTAAGGCTCTGAGTGAAGGCTCAAAGAGGAAAAAAAAAAACATTTGGACAATTTTGGAGTCTGCAGCTGAACCTTTCCCTTTGCATTTTGTGCCTCTCTGGGTCGTTGGTGCCTCCTCACAGAAGTGTCCCCACACAGGAGGTGCCCTGGGTGTCTCACCATCCCATAATTTCCCCCAGCCCCCTCTGTGCCCACCTGCCCCAGCAGTGCCTCCCAACACGGGCACCACAATGAGCCATTAGGTTGTATTAATGTTTCCCCACTACTTAGCGCTCATTAAAATGTGCTTTGCAGAATTTAATATGCGACTTGAAATGACACAACGTATTAAGTGCTTAATATACTAGAAATTATGAAACTATTACAGTCTAAGTAATATGAAATAATTAGAGTGAATTAAGCTTCACCGGCAGAATGAGGGAAGGGCTTCAAATCTTTTTATTCTTCTTTTTTTTTTTTTTTTTTTGGCTGTTGTTTAGTCTCAAAATAGTCGAATGCTGTAATAATCTCTGAAAACAAACAACCAGAGCGAGGGTTTTTTAAATAATTCAAGCAGGAAGGAGCCTGTGCTGAATTTGGAATTGGGGGAAGCAGAAGGTCTGCTGGCTGCAGCTGATGGAGCTGCTCTTTCAGGCCACTGTCCCCATATGCTGCTCCCCCCTGGCAGCACAGGCGGTGGCTTTGGGGACAGAGCAGCTCCTGCTGTCCCCTCGCAGGGCAGCTCCCACCTCGGGGGGTGCAGGCACCAAAAAAACCCCAACAGCAGGAGTTTTCCCCCTGTGGAGCCAGCCCGGGGTTGAATTCCAGGGGTTTTTGCTGGGCTGTGTGAGGGTTTGGGGCTGGGATGGCGAGTGCCAGGTTTGGGCAGGGGGTGGGGTTGGATTGGGTGGAATGGGGTTTGGAATGGATGGAATGGGATGGGATTGGGATTGGGATTGGGTGGGATGGGATTGGGATGGGATTAGATGGGATTGGATGGGATGGGATGGGTTTGGATGGGATGGGATTGGGTGGGATTGGATGGAGTTGGATGGGATTGATTGGGATTGGATGGAATTGGATGGAATGGAATTGGCATTAGATGGAACGGGATTGGATGGGATTGATTTGGATTGAATGGGGTGGGATGGAATTGGATGGGATTGGGTGGAACGGGATTGGGATTGGATGGAACTGGGGTGGGATGAGTTGGGATGGGATTGGATGGAATTGGATTGGGTGGAATGGGGTTTGGATGGGATGGGATTGGAATTGGGTGGGATTGGATGGGATTGATTTGGATTGGGTGGAGTGGGATGGAATTGGATGGAATATGATTGGCATTAGATGGAATGGGATTGGATGGGATTGGGTGGGATTGGATGGAGTTGGATGGGATTGGATGGAACTGGGGTGGGATGAGTTGGGATGGGATTGGGTGGGATTTTGGGATTGGGATGGGATTGGATGAGTTGGATGGGATTGGAATTGGATGGAATGGGATTGGGATGGGAATAGATGGGGTTTGATGGGATGGGATTGAACGGGATTGGATGGGATTTTGGGATTGGGATGGGACTGGATGGAGTTGGATGACTTGGATGGGATTGGATGGGATTGGGATTGGAATTGGATGGGGTTGGATAGGGTGGGATGGAATTGGATGGAATGGGATTGGATTGAATGGGATGGGGTGGAATTGGATGGGATTGGATGCAATTAGTTGAAATGGGATTGCGATGGGATTAGATGGGATTGGATTGGATGGGATGGGGTGGAATTGGATGGGATTGGATGGAATAGGATTGGGACTGGATGAGATGAGATTGGATAAAATGGGGTTGGATGAGATTGTTGGTTTTTGGTTGGTTTTTTTTTTTTGTTTGTTTGTTTTTGTTGTTTTTTTTTTTTTTCCCTTAAAAGCTGACAATCCTTTCCTTTGATCTCCTTTCCAACTCTCAATGAAGGTGTGGGATCTGCTCCTTTTGGAGGGATTGCTCCGACCTGCTCCTTTTCTGCCTTGAGATACCAGCACAAGATTTTTGCCTCTTATTTGATGCTATTTTGGAGATGTCTCCTCCAGCCTGAGCAGCTCCATCTCCTCATCCTCTCCCCACTGTGGGGGTGCTCCAGTCCCCCCATCTTTGGGTCACCCACTGGGTTTGTCCCCCTTGCCCCAGGACACCTGCAGGGGCGGGTTTTCCCAAAGGAAAACCCTTTGGAAGGGGACAGGAGCACTTTTTTGGGAATCCTTTGGTGCTGTGGAATGGAGCCCAGCCCACAGCTGGAAGGGCCATTAGTGTCACACGGGGCCCTGCCAAGTCTGGCACGTTTTAATTTGCTTTTTTCCCAAGCATTCCTGGATTTATGGCTCTGCTCAGCCCGGATCCAGCTCCCTCCAGAGGGTCACTCCACACCAGAACCTTTGTGGGCTCCCTGGAGGAAGCTGATGGAATTCCCTGGCAGGTTTCCACCTGAACAGGGGCTGGATGCTGGATTTTGTGGGAATTAGGCTTTGGGATCTGGCAGGAGAAGCGTCTGTGTTGGTTATGTCTGAATTTGGGGCTGTTGCTCTGTTGCCTGATTCAAGTGCTTTGTTGTTTTTAGGATGGATTTTGGAATGTGCAAATTGTGTAGAAATAAAAGAGAAAAAGGGGAGGAAAATGAAAAACCTGGGAGAAAATGGATTTTTTAGGAATGTGCAAATTGTGTAGAAATAAAAGAGAAAAGGGGAAGAAAATGAAAAACCTGGGAGAAAATGGATTTTTAGTGATGCCTGCAGCACGTTGAGGAGAACATTTGGAGCTGGTTTCCATCTGCAGCCCCTGTCCAAAGCAAACAGCACCAGCCTGGGCTGAGGAATTGCCACAAACCAGTGCAAGGGCATCCAGGCTAGCACAGCCCTGGAACCAACTCAGGGATCAGGTCTTGAAAAATAAACCTTGGCAAGAGCTCCGTTCCCCCCAATAAAAATCCCCTTTTCACAGCTCCAATCAAGTTTTCCAGAGCTGTGATCCAAATTAGGAGCTGCACACAGAATATCTGAGCTGGGAGAACGAGGTGGAGTTGGTTTCATTTAAAGCAGAGCCAGGCTGGAAATTTCCAGAAGTTCTCAGAGTCTCACCTGGGGTGTTCCAGGAAATCTCTGACACAACCAAATTCCTGCTCCCAGGTGGGTAAGAATCCTCTGCAGGGCTCTTCAGACAGCTGGGATTGTCCAGCCTGGAGAAGGAAAAGTTCTGGGAATATCTCAGATATTCCTGGCAGGGGCTCCAGGAGAGCTGGGGAGGGATTTGGGGACAAGGGATGGAGGGACAGCACACAGAGAACGGCTCCAGAGTGGGAATTAGGGAAGGAATTGTTTCCTGGGAGGGTGGGGAGGGGCTGGGATGGAATTCCTGGAGTGTCCAAGGCCAGGCTGGAGCAGCTGGGACAGTGGGAGGTGTCCCTGCCATAGAACTGGATGATGATTCCAGGATTCCATGAACTTGTGCACTGAGTCTGGCTGTGAAAGGAAATGTCCTGGGTTGCAGTGCAGGATGTGACCAGAAATGTGAATTCTGTCCCCAGCTGTTAAACCAGATGTGGCAGCGCCCCTGATCTCCTGGCACACATTGTCTGCTCATGGGCAGCTTTAAACCAGCTGGGACAATCATCTTTATCTTCCCACAGCCCATCCTCCCTCCAGGAGAGATCTCCTGTTCATGGCCAGTGAGTCCCAGGGCATGGCTGATAAAATTCCATCATCCCATGGGAGATGCTCCAGCCAGGGCAGGAGCCAAGCCTTTCCTACCCAGATAAAAACTGACATTTTGGACACCAAGGCACCTTCTTCCCACTGGATTCCAGAGGAATTCCAGACCTTTCCTCATCATCCCTGCACCTTCAGAGGAAACTGCACCTTCTCCAGGAGCACTGCTCCAGCTGAGCCACATCTGCCACTGCAGGAGGATGCAGCCACCATGGAATGGGACTGTGCCAACACCCTGACTGACTGACGGGTGTCAGCTTGGATTCTGACTCTGGCAGGGTTGGGATTGTTCTTTGTAACACTGCATTGCTATTTTAATTGTCCTAGTCAAGAACTGTTATTCCTAATTCCCATACCTTTCCCTTAATTTCAAAATTATAATATTAATTAGGAGGGAGGGGGTTTCCATTCTCCATTTCAAAGAGAAGCTCCTGCCTTTATTGGCAGATAACTGTCCTTCACAGCAGGACAGGAGGAAACCACCCCAGCCTCGATCTTGGTGCCTGGCTGGGCCAAAAGATGCTGAGGAACAAAAACCCCGGGGTGAGACTGAGGCTGAAAACTCCTGTGGGCTCCCAGGAGGAATTTTGGGTGTCCCAGGAAGCATTTTGGGCATTCCAAGAGGAATTTTAGGTGATCCAGGATGAATTTTAGGTGATCCAGGATGAATTTTGGTGCCCTAAAGGTGTTTTAGGTGTCCCAAGAGGCAATTTGGGCATCCCAGGAAGAATTTTAGGTGTCCCAGGAAGAATTTTTGGTGTTCCACAAGTATTTTGGGTGTCCCAGGAAGAATTTTGGGTGTCCCAGGAAGAATTTTGGGTTGTTCCACAGGAGTTTTTGGCTTCCCAGGAGTTGTTTTGGGTGTTCCAAGAGGAATTTTGGGGATCCTAAGAGGTGTTTGGATATCTCAGGAGGTGTTTTGGGTGTCCCAGGATGAATTTTGGGTGTCCCAGGATGAATTTTGGGTGTCCCAGGAGGCACTTTGGGTATCATAAGATGCATTTTGGGTGTCCAGGAGGGATTTTGGGTGGAACAAGAAGCATTTTGGGCATCCCAGGATTTATTTTCGGTGTCCCAGGAAGCATTTTGGGTGTCCCAGGACAAATTTTGGGCATCTAGAAGGAATTTTAGGTGTCCCAGGAAGAAATTTGGACATCCCAGGAGGCACTTTGGGTGTCCCAGGAGGAATTTTGGGTGTCCCAGGATGAATTTTGGGTGTCCCAGGAAGAATTTCGGGTGTCCCAGGAGGCACTTTGGGTATCAGAAGATGCATTTTGGGTGTCCAGGAGGAATTTTGGGTGGAACAAGAAGCATTTTGGGTGTCCCAAGAGGAATTTTGGGTGTCCCAGGATGAATTTTGGGTGTCCCAGGAGGCACTTCGGGTATCAGAAGATGCATTTTGGGTGTCCAGGAGGGATTTTGGGTGGAACAAGAAGCATTTTGGGTGTCCCAAGAGGAATTTTGGGTATCTCAGGATGAATTTTGGGTGTCCCAGGAAACATTTTGGGCATCTAGGAAGCACTTTGGGTGTCCCAAGAGGAATTTTGGGTGTCTCAGGACAAATTTTGGGTGTCTAGAAGGAATTTTAGGTGTCCCAGGAAGCATTTTAGGCACCTCAGGACGTGTTTTGGGTGTCCCAGGATGAATTTTGGGTGTCCCAGGAGGCACTTTGGGTATCAGAAGATGCATTTTGGGTGTCCAGGAGGGATTTTGGGTGTCCCAGGATGAATTTTGGGTGTCCCAGGAGATGTTTTGGGTGGAACAAGAAGCATTTTGGGTGTCCAGGAGGGATTTTGGGTGTCCCAGGAGGAATTTTGGGTGTCCCAGGAAGAATTTTGGGTGTCCCAGGAGGCACTTTGGGTATCATAAGAAGCATTTTGGGTGTCCAGGAGGGATTTTGGGTGTCCCAGGAGGAATTTTGGGTGTCCCAGGAAGAATTTTGGGTGTCCCAGGAGGAACTTTGGGTATCAGAAGATGCATTTTGGGTGTCCAGGAGGGATTTTGGGTGTCCCAAGAGGAATTTTGGGTGTCCCAGGAGGTGTTTTGGGCACACAAACCCCACCTCACCCAGGTTTATCTCTCTCCAGAGCTGTTTTCTGTCCTGCTCAGATAAGAAATTCTTCCCCTTCTCCTCCCCCATTTGGGGCAGCAGAGAAAGGTGAGGTTCCATTTTCACAACCCCATAAAAAGCTGAAGTTGTTTCCAGGCTCCAGGAAAAACATTTGTCAAATCTTTGGTGAAAGAAATGAAAAAAATAACAAAAATAACAAAAATTAAAAACAAAACAAAACAAAACAAAAAAAAACCCAACAAAAAAACCCCACAAAAAGCAAACAAAAAAAACCCCCACAAAAACAACAACAAAAAATAACCAAAATAACAAAAATTAAAAAAAAAACACCAACAAAACCCACAAAAAACAAACAAAAAACCCCACAAAAACAACAAAAAAATAACCAAAATAACAAAAATTCAAAATAACAACAAAAAACCCCACAAAAAAACCAAGAAAAACACAAAGAAACTCCGAACAACCAAACCCCCCCCAAAAAACAAAAATCCAAACCAAAACAAACAAAAAACCCCCCCACAAAAACCAACCAAAAACAAACAACCCCCTCCAAAAAAACCCCACAAAAAACAAACAAACAAACAAAAAAAAACCCACCAAAAAACCAACAAAAAAAACCCAAACAAAAAAACCCCCAACAACAACAACAAAACCCCAAAAAACCCACAAAAAACCCCCCAAAATCACATTTTTTCCTCTTCTCCTCAGCCACTCTTGGGGTTCCAGGGGACTTTTTTTTGGGATAATTACCCCCCAGGGAATTTTTGGGATCATTTTCCCCCAGGGAATTTTTGGGATAATTTCCCCCCAGGGAATTTTTGGGATCATTTCCCCCAGGGAATTTTTGGGATCATTTCCCCCAGGGAATTTTTGGGATAATTCCCCCCAGGGATTTTTTGGGATAATTTCCCCCCAGGGATTTTTTGGGATCATTTCCTGCCAGAAAAGGAGGAAAAGGGGCAGATCCTGCCAGGTTTGGGTCTCTCTCTCCCTGATTTCTGGTGATTCCATCCCAGGAGCTTCCAGGATTTCTGCTGGAAAACCAGGAGTGAAAAGCCAAAAATGAAAAAAAAAAAACAACAACAAAAAAAATTACAAAAAAATTACCAAAAAAAAAAAAATTGCCAAAAAAATTACAAAAAAATTGCCAAAAAAATTTGCAAAAAAAAAAAAAAAAAATATTTGCAAAAAAAAAAATCTGCCAAAAAAAAAAAAAAAAAAAAAAAAAAAAAAAAAAAAAAGAAGACTTTTGTGTTCAGGTCAGAGCTGTGAACAAAAATCTCTTTGTGCCCAGAGCTGACAATGACAAATAAAGAGGAACCTGTTGATGGAGGAGAGAAATGGAAAGATCACATGGGGAGAAAGAAAAAAAATAAAAATAAAAAATAAAAAAACCTTGGCTGTTTGTCTGGCCTGGAGTTAAAATAAAATGTTTTGTGGTTTTTTGCTCAGGTGATTTTATTTCTTGGCCTGAAAACTCAACCTGTGCTGCCCAGAGCAGAGGGGATACACACTGAGGTGCCAGAATGAGAATTATTAATGCAATTCTTAAAAAAAAATAAATTCTTAAAATAAATAGAATTCTAAACATAGATAGAATTGCTCAAATAAATAGAATTCTTAAAATAAATATTAATTCTTAATATTCTTACTATTCTTACTATTCATAATATTCTTAATATTCTTAATATTCTTAATATTCTTAATATTCTTAATATTCTTAATATTTTTAATATTCTTAATATAAATATAATTTGGGTTTGTGGGGAAAAATCAGGGCTGGGCTTTGGGCTTATCTTTATTTTTATCTTTATACTTATATTTCTCTTTATTTCTCTTTATTTTTCTCTCTTTCTCTCTCTATAATTAAAAATTATATCCTGTATATAGTATATATAATTGTACAAATTCTATAATTAGTATAATATTAGTAGTATAATATAGTAATATAATATATTAATTATAAATAATATATATTATATTATATTATATTATATTATATTATATTATATTATATTATATTATATTATATTATATTACATTATATTACATTATATTACATTATATTATATTATATTATATTATATTATATTATATTATATTATATTATATTATATTATATTATACATATATAATATAATATATACTATATTCTATATTATATGTATCTATATACAATATAGAATATATGTAAATTTTTTTTTTTTTTTTTTAATATATAAATTTCTAATCTCTACCCTGCACAGCCCCACCAGGGATCTGGTGCCTGATACTGGAGTTAAAAAAAAAAAAAAAAAAATTCAACTTTTTTAAAAAATGCAATTTTTTTAACTGGAGGCAGATTCAGAATATAAACCAATAATTCCTCATTCAAAATATAAATAAATCAATAATGACATTAATAATTCCTCATTCAGGATCTAAATAAAGAAATAATGAAATTAATAATTCCTCATTCAGAATCTAAATAAAGAAATAATGCAATTAATAATTCCTCATTCAGGATCTAAGTAAATAAATCAATAATAAAATTAAGAGTTCTTATTCCAAGTTGGTTATTTGGTGCCTGATACTGGAATTAAAAAAAAACAACTCAGCTTTTTAAAAAAAAAAATACAATTTTTTATCTGGAGGCATATGTTTATATTTATATTTATATTTATATTTATATTTATATTTATATTTATATTTATATTTATATTTATATTTATATTTATATTTATATCTATATTTATATTTATATTTATATTTATATTTATATTTATATTTATATTTATATTTATATTTATATTTATCTGTGCTTTGGGAGGGTAACTTAATGGGTCAATAGAATCTTTATTAATTTTTATTAATTTTTATTAATTTTATTAATTTTTATTAATTTTTCTTTGTTAACTCCTTGATGTTGGTACAGAGCTTTGAAGATGAAATTTTTGGGATTGATCCAAAAATTCCCAAAAATTCCCAAAATTCCCGTGCTGGGAGTAGGGTGTGACACTCAGCTGCTTTTATTGGTGGCTCTTAAAAGGAAAAAAAAAAAAAAAATATATATATATATATATATATATATATATATATATATATATATATATATATATATATATATATATATATATATATATATATATATATATATATAAGACCAGGATCATAAACCCCACCCAGGGCAGGGGAGGGAATCAAATTTCCAAATCAGGATGATCCAAATCAAAAATCCGTGAATTTTCAGGATTTTTGATGAGGAGGAAATAATGAGATGTTGAGTCAGGATTTTTGAATTTTTATTTAAAAGATGATTAAAATGGGAATATTTTCTGAAATGCAGCACGGGTGAAGATCAGAGCTGAAGGAAATTAAATTCTTTCAAATCAGGATGATCCCAATCAAAAATCCATGAATTTTTGGGATTTTGGATGTGCAGAAGGAAATCTTGATAGGATATTGAGTCAGAATCTTGGAATTCTTAATTAAAAGATAATTAAAATGGAAATATTTTCTGAGATGCAGCACGGGTGAAAATCAGAGCTGAAGGAAATTAAATTCTTTCAAATGAGGATGATCCCAGTCATAAGTCCATGAATTTCCAGGATTTTTGATTAGCAGGAAGAAAACTTGATGGGATGTTGATTCAGAATCTTGGAATTTTTATTAAAAGGTGATTAAAATGGAAATATTTTCTGAGGTGTAGCACAGGTGAAGATCAGAGCTGAAGGAAATTAAATTCCTCCAAATCATGATGATCCCAATCAAAAATCCACGAATTTTCAGGATTTTTGATGAGCAGGAGGAAATTTTGCTGGCATGCTGAGTCATAATCTCGGAATTCTTAATTAAAGCTGATTAAAATGGAAATATTTTCTGAAGATCAGAGCTGCAGAGCAAACGTGAAACTTGTCCCCAAATCCCCTCCCAGCGCAGAGGGGAGCGAGGGATGGACCCAAAAATGAGGATTTGGAGACAAAGTGGCTCCAGGAGGGCCTGAGAAGGAAATGAAATTCTTTCAAATCAGGATGATCCCAATCAAAAATCCATGAATTTTTGGGATTTTGGATGTGCAGAAGGAAATCTTGATGGGATATTGAGTCAGAATCTTGGAATTCTTAATTAAAGATGATTAAAATGGGAATATTTTCTGAGATGCAGCACAGGTGAAAATCAGAGCTGAAGGAAATTAAATTCTTCCAAATCACGATGATGCCAATCAAAAATCCATGAATTTTTGGAAATCTTGATGGGATGTTGAGTCAGAATCTTGGAATTCTTAATTAAAAGATGATTAAAATGGGAATATTTTCTGAGATGCAGCACAGGTGAAGATCAGAGCTGAAGGAAACGAAATTTTTCCAAATCCCAATGATCCCAGTCATAAATCCATGAATTTCCAGGATTTTTGATTAGCAGGAAGAAAACTTGATGGGATGTTGATTCAGAATCTTGGAATTTTTATTAAAAGGTGATTAAAATGGAAATATTTTCTGAGGTGTAGCACGGGTGAAGGTCAGACCTGAAGAAAATTAAATTTTTCCAAATCCTAATGATCACAGCCAGGAATCCATGAATTTTCAGGATTTTTGATGAGCAGGAGGAAATTGTGCTGGCATGCTGAGTCATAATCTCGTAATTCTTAATTAAAGCTGATTAAAATGGAAATATTTTCTGAAGATCAGAGCTGCAGAGCAAACGTGAAACTTGTCCCAAAATCCCCTCCCAGCGCAGAGGGGAGCGAGGGATGAACCCAAAAATGAGGATTTGGAGACAAAGTGGCTCCAGGAGGGCCTGAGAAGGAAATGAAATTCTTTCAAATCAGGATGATCCCAATCAAAAATCCATGAATTTTTGGGATTTTGGATGTGCAGAAGGAAAACTTGATGGGATGTTGAGTCAGAATCTTGGAATTCTTAATTAAAAGATGATTAAAATGGAAATATTTTCTGAGATGCAGCACAGGTGAAAATCAGAGCTGAAGGAAATTAAATTCCTCCAAATCATGATGATCCCAATCCTAAATCCATGAATTTTCAGGATTTTTGACGTCAGGAAGAAATTTTGCTGGCATGCTGAGTCATAATCTCGTAATTGTTAATTAAAGCTGATTAAAATGGAAATATTTTCTGAAGATCAGAGCTGCAGAGCAAACGTGAAACTTGTCCCCAAATCCCCTCCCAGCGCAGAGGGGAGCGAGGGATGGACCCAAAAATGAGGATTTGGAGACAAAGTGGCTCCAGGAGGGCCTGAGAAGGAAATGAAATTCTTTCAAATCAGGATGATCCCAATCAAAAATCCATGAATTTTTGGGATTTTGGATGTGCAGAAGGAAATCTTGATGGGATGTTGAGTCAGAATCTTGGAATTTTTATTAAAAGGTGATTAAAATGGAAATATTTTCTGAGGTGTAGCACAGGTGAAGATCAGAGCTGAAGGAAATTAAATTCCTCCAAATCATGATGATCCCAATCAAAAATCCACAAATTTTCAGGATTTTTGATGAGCAGGAGGAAATTTTGCTGGCATGCTGAGTCATAATCTCGTAATTCTTAATTAAAGCTGATTAAAACGGAAATATTTTCTGAAGATCAGAGCTGCAGAGCAAACGTGAAGCTTGTCCCCAAATCCCCTCCCAGCACAGAGGGGAGCGAGGGATGAACCCAAAAATGAGGATTTGGAGACAAAGTGGCTCCAGGAGGGCCTGAGAAGGAAATGAAATTCTTTCAAATCAGGATGATCCCAATCAAAAATCCATGAATTTTTGGGATTTTGGATGTGCAGAAGGAAATCTTGATGGGATATTGAGTCAGAATCTTGGAATTCTTAATTAAAAGATGATTAAAATGGAAATATTTTCTGAGATGCAGCACAGGTGAAAATCAGAGCTGAAGGAAATTAAATTCCTCCCAATCATGATGATCCCAATCAAAAATCCACAAATTTTCAGGATTTTTGATGAGCAGGAGGAAATTTTGCTGGCATGCTGAGTCATAATCTCGGAATTCTTAATTAAAGATGATTAAACCGGGAATGTTTTCTGAGATGCAGCATGGATGAAGATCTGAGCTGAACGAAATGAAATTCTTTCAAATCACGATGATCCCAGTCCTAAATCCATGAATTTTCAGGATTTTTGATGAGCAGGAGGAAATTGTGCTGGCATGCTGAGTCATAATCTCGTAATTGTTAATTAAAGATGATTAAAATGGAAATATTTTCTGCAGATCAGAGCTGCAGAGCAAACGTGAAACTTGTCCCCAAATCCCCTCCCAGCGCAGAGGGGAGCGAGGGATGAACCCAAAAATGAGGATTTGGAGACAAAGTGGCTCCAGGAGGGCCTGAGAAGGAAATGAAATTCTTTGAAATCAGGATGATCCCAATCAAAAATCCATGAATTTTTGGGATTTTGGATGTGCAGAAGGAAATCTTGATGGGATGTTGAGTCAGAATCTTGGAATTCTTAATTAAAAGGTGATTAAAATGGAAATATTTTCTGAGGTGTAGCACGGGTGAAGGTCAGAGCTGAAGAAAATTAAATTTTTCCAAATCCTAATGATCACAGCCAGGAATCCATGAATTTTCAGGATTTTTGACGTCAGGAAGAAATTTTGCTGGCATGCTGAGTCATAATCTCAGAATTCTTAATTAAAGCTGATTAAAATGGAAATATTTTCTGAAGATCAGAGCTGCAGAGCAAACGTGAAACTTGTCCCCAAATCCTCCCAGCGCAGAGGAGCGAGGGATGGACCCAAAAATGAGGATTTGGAGACAAAGTGGCTCCAGGAGGGCCTGAGAAGGAAATGAAATTCTTTCAAATCAGGATGATCCCAATCAAAAATCCATGAATTTTTGGGATTTTGGATGTGCAGAAGGAAATCTTGATGGGATGTTGAGTCAGAATCTTGGAATTCTTAATTAAAAGATGATTAAAATGGAAATATTTTCTGAGGTGCAGCACGGGTGAAGATCAGAGCTGAAGGAAATGAAATTCTTCCAAATCATGATGATCCCAGTCATAAATCCATGAATTTTTGGGATTTTGGATGTGCAGAAGGAAAACTTGATGGGATGTTGAGTCAGAATCTTGTAAATCTTAATTAAAGATGATTAAAACGGGAATATTTTCTGAGGTGTAGCACAGGTGAAAATCAGAGCTGAAGGAAATTAAATTCCTCCAAATCATGATGATCCCAATCAAAAATCCATGAATTTTCAGGATTTTTGATGAGCAGGAGGAAATTTTGCTGGCATGCTGAGTCATAATCTCGTCATTCTTAATTAAAGCTGATTAAAACGGGAATATTTTCTGAAGATCAGAGCTGCAGAGCAAACGTGAAACTTGTCCCCAAATCCCCTCCCAGCGCAGAGGGGAGCGAGGGATGGACCCAAAAATGAGGATTTGGAGACAAAGTGGCTCCAGGAGGGCCTGAGAACAAGGAGCAGCTCAAAACCAGCAAAACTGCTGGAAAAACACCAGCGTGTAATTTTCAGGTAATTAGTGGGGTGTAATTAGCTGGGTTGTTTCCACATGAGCCATCAGAAATGAACTCTGGAGCTCAGCTTGATTGGCAGCTTGGTCCCCATGACTCAGGGGGTGCTGGAAGAAAAGGGATTGGGTGGAAAAGGAATTTTTATTTATTTTTTTTAATAGTGGGAAATTTATATATTTGATAGAATATAAAAATAATTATAAATCTATATATAAATTATATTATATATTATATATATATATTTATATATATATATTTCTATTTTTTTATATATATATATATAATATATATAGTATATATAGTGTATATATATAAGTTATATTATATAATACATAAAAAATATATATATTATATAATATATATACAGTATATACAGTGTATATATAATATATATTTTATATATTTTTTATATATAAAATATATATAATATATATAATATATAAATTATATTATATATATATAAAATATATATAATATATATAACATATTATATATATAGTATATACAGTGTATATATATAATATATAATATATATATATAAAAATCTATTATATATAAATCTATAAATATACCTAAAATATACCTGAATATATTTAAATACAAATGTAAATATATAAATATATAAGTATATTTATATATAAATATATAAATATAAAAATATAAAAATGTATACCCCATGACTCAGGGGATGCTGGAAGAAAAGAGATTGGGTGAAAAATGAATTTTTTTTTTTTAAATAGTGGGAAATTTATATATTTGATAGAATATAAAAATAAATATAAATCTATATAAAATTATATTATACATACTATATGTATAAAATTATATATATGTAATATATATATATATATTATATATATATAAAAATCTATTAAATATAAATCTATAAATATACCTAAAATAGATCTAAATATACTTAAATATAAATGTAAATATATAAATATATAAGTATATTTATATATAAATCTATAAATGTATACCTAAAATAAATCTAAACATATTTAAATATAAAGGTAAATATATAAAAATATAAAAATATAAAAATATTTATATATAATTATATAAATATATAAATATATAAATACATAAACGTATACCTAAAGTATATCTAAAATATATTTAAATATAAATATATAAATGTATATCCCCATGACTCAGGGGATGCTGGAAGAAAAGGGATTGGGTGAAAAATAATTTTTTTTTTTTTTTTTTAAATAGTGGGAAATTTATATATTTGATAGAATATAAAAATTAAAAAAAATCTATATATAAATTATATTATATATGGTATATATATATAAAATTACAAATCTATTATATGTAAATCTATTATATATAAATCTATAAATATACCTAAAATATATATAAATATATGTAAATATAAATGTAAATATAAAAATATATAAGTATATCTATATATAAATCTATAAATATATAAATATATAAACATATACCTAAAATATATCTAAATATATATAAATATATTTAAATATTATAAATGTAAATGTAAATGTAAATGTAAATATAAATATAAATATAGATATAAATATAAATATAAATATAAATATAAAATAAAAAATATTAAAATATAAATGTATACCAATGTCCCCAATGTTCCCAGTTGTCCCCAGTCTTGGTCCCGGTGTCCCCAACCCTGTCCTTGATGATCCCACGTGTCCCCAGCCCTGTCCCCAAGGTCCCCAGGTGTTCCTCACCCTGTCCCCAAGGTCCCCAGGTGTCCCCAAACCCTGTCCATGTGTCCCCAGCCCTGTCCCAAATGTCCCCAGGTGTCCCCAAACCCTGTCCATGTGTCCCCAGCCCTGTCCCAAATGTCCCCAGGTGTCCCCAGCCCTGTCCCCAAGGTCCCCAGGTGTCCCCAAACCCTGTCCATGTGTCCCCAGCCCTGTCCCCAAGGTCCCCAGGTGTCCCCAAACCCTGTCCAGGTGTCCCCAGGTGTCGTCCCCCCCCCCCCCCGCCCATCCATGGGCAGGCGGCCCAGACCAGTGCAGACATGGATGGGGGACACTGGGGACACACTGGGGGACACTGGGGACACTGGGGGCTACTGGGGACACTGGGGGACACTGGGGGACACTGGGGGGTACTGGGGGACACTGGGGGACACTGGGGGGACACTGGGGGGCACTGGGGGACACTGGGGACACTGGGGGCACTGGGGGGTACTGGGGACACTGGGGGACACTGGGGGAGCACTGGGGGACACTGGGGGACACTGGGGGCACTGGGGGGACACTGGGGACACTGGGGGCACTGGGGGGTACTGGGGACACTGGGGGACACTGGGGGAGCACTGGGGGACACTGGGGGACACTGGGGGCACTGGGGGGACACTGGGGACACTGGGGGCACTGGGGGACACTGGGGGGACACTGGGGACACTGGGGGCACTGGGGGTACTGGGGGACACTGGGGGATACTGGGGGATATTTGGGACACTGGGGGACACTGGGGACACTGGGGTATGTTGGGGACATTGGGGGATACTGGCGGGACACTGGGGACACTGGGGGACACTGGGGGACATGTGCCATGGCCACTGTCCTGCAGCTGCAGGGCTGGGGGGGCTGGAATGGGTCATTCCTTGCTGGGAATGTGGGCTGGGAATTCTGCCATCCCAAACTGGGAATTCTGCCATCCCAAACTGGGAATTCTGCCATTCCAAACTGGGAATATGGGAATTCCAAGAATTCTGTCATTCCAATCTGGGAATTCTGTCATTCCAAAACAGGATGGAATTCTGTCATTCCAGCCTGGGAACATGGGATTGGAATTCTGTCACTCCTTGCTGGGATGGAATTCTGTCATTCCAGGCTGGCAATATGGGAATTCCAAGAATTCTGTCATTCCAAACTGGGAATTCTGTCATTCCAGGCTGGCAATATGGGAATTCCAAGAATTCTGTCATTCCAGGCTGGGAATTCTGTCATTCCAGGCTGGGAATATGGGCTTGGAATTCTCTCATTCTAGCCTCACAATATGGAAATTCCAAGAATTCTGTCATTCCAAGCTGGGAATTCTGTCATTCCAAGCCAGGATGGAATCCTGTCATTCCAAACTGGGAATTCTGTCATTCCAAGCCAGGATGGAATCCTGTCATTCCAAACTGGGAATTCTGTCATTCCAAACCAGGATGGAATCCTGTCATTCCAAACTGGGAATCCTGTCATTCCAAACCAGGATGGAATCCTGTCATTCCAAGCTGCCAATACAATTTGGGCAATCACAAAACGAGGCGAAAAATGCAATTTTTGGTAAAGCTTTGCAGAAATGGCGGCCAAGGAGGATTTGTGCAAAACCAAAAAAACTTCCCTGGACATCAGAGAAGGGAAAAACAGGAAGCAGGGAAATGAGGGATGTGTCACACCATGGCACTGCTCACCTCATTAACGACTGCACCTAATTAACCACTGCAGAAACTCACGGAGCCACTGCTCAGGTGACAATCCCAAAATCCAGATTTGGACTCCCCGCTCTGGGAATTTTTAAACTCAGGCAGGAAAGTTTCTTTTCTAAGCAGCAGCTCTTGTTTGGGCCCAGTTTGGGAGGGGATGGAAGCAGAAAATGATAAATTTGAGCTGATGTTGCTCTTGGATGTGGATTTTGGGGGAGATGTTTGTGTCAGCCCAGGCTCAGCCACTCCCAAAAAAAAAAAAAAAAAAACCAAAAACCAAAAACCAAAACCAAAACAAAACAAAACAAAACAAAAAAAAAAAAAAAACCAAAAAAACCCCCCCCAAAAAAAACCAAACAAAAAACCCAAAAAAAACCCCAAAAAACCAAACAAAAAAAACCCAACAAAAAAACCTACGACCCAACAAAACAAAACAAAACAAAACAAAACAAAACAAAAAAACCCCAAAAAAACAAACCAAAAAACCCCCAAAAATTTATTTTATCAGATATTGGCCATTCCACTGTTTTCTCGTGCAGCCAAGTGATTTTCATTAAAATATTCCTCTTTTTGTCCTGCAGAAAAGGGTAGTTCACACATTTCTTTTTTTTTAACTTCAGCAATAAAGGGATTTTAATGGCTTGGTCATGTTTTCTATCAAGAAATAGTAACTGAGAGTTTACCATTAAATCAGTTTTATTCAGGCTCAGAAATGCCCTTATATTATTTTTAAACAAAGAGTAAATTTGGATTATTAGACAAAGAGGGAAAATTCTTGGATACTCAGACTAATGAAAACAACATGTTCACAGAAAAAAAAAGAAATCTGCTTTAAAAACATGATTGTGTCTGAGCATGGCTTTGAGCATGTGACATGATACGTTTTTGGGGAAGTTACAGAAAAGGAAAATAAAATAAAGGGGGGTAGGAGGCAGATTCTCAAGTCATTTATTTTACTGTGATATGGCCAAAAGGGGGAAATGTAACTTTGGGAAATTGAGAATTGAAATTTTGAAGGGTTGAGCTTTCATTTTCTCTCCCCACAGAGGTTAAAAATAATAATAATAATAAAAAAAAAAATCAGAGCTTTAGCTCAGAAGCAGGACAACAGGAGGATTGTTTTGGGGCTGTTCCCCCCACTCCAGTTAAATCCCAGTATTTTTATTTTGGAAATCAAAAATACCAAAATCCCAATCTCCATTTGGAAATGGAGAGAGAACAATCTGAATGCTGCCATCACATCTGGAGCCACTGAGAGCACCTCTGGAAATGACTGTGTGTTGATAAAAAGCTTTTTTTGGCAATAAACCATCATCTGAGCCTCGGGAGCAGAGAGGAACAAAATTTCACTACATGTAAATAATAGGCTAAAAATAGAAGAGCAGATTGTTTTTCTCATTAAGTTCCTTCTCCATCCTCCCCAGTATATTCTGCATTCTGAAAAGGGAGTGATAATCAAAAAGCCCAAACTGAAAGAAAAAAAAAAAATAAAAAAATGAAGAGCCTGGGTGAGGTTTGTCTGTAAAAAACACTGGCAGGATCATTTAAAGCCTGATTTTTCTGTATCCCCTTTTTTTTGGTTTGCTTCTTTATTTTTAATGCAGCCAAAGCCATTCTTGGGTTTTATTCCAGCAAGTTTTGAGAGAGGACTCTGTGGTGGTTTGTGGCCACGTGTCAAGTTTGATAGTGTTATGCCATGATTTAGCAAAACACTTCAAGCACACGTCCACATCCCACTGAATTTGGGAGGAAAAGCTGTTTTTGCTGTGCAGCAGCCTCATTCAGGGGGGAAAAAAAAAATAATAAAAAATAAAAAAACTGAAATAAAGCAAGGATTTGTCTCTACACCATTCTAGATCTTTTCAGCCAGACTGACAGGAACTCATTGATCATATTAGATCATGGATTTAATAATTCCAAATTCTCCACGGGGCTGGCTCAGAGCACGGAAATAGATGGGCTAATTCTGGGAGCCGTGGGCGTGCTGGAGTCATCTGACTTTTATTTTTTCAGCACCCTCCCCAAACCAGGAGAGAAATCCTCATTACACACACGATTCTCTAATTGCTGCTCATTTTCTGAGCATCCTGAAACGTGGCACAACTCCAGAAGAGTGGACTCAAGATGGGAATGGGATGGAGAAGAAAGAGAGGTGTCAAGTTGTCCCGATTTTCTGTCAGTCTGGAGAATATTTCTGGGTGAAATATTCTGTTTGCTTTGCTCAGCATTTCATATATATCCTTACCATAAGCAAGATGCCATCAAAAATCTGTTTAGTGAATATATAATTTATATATGTTGCTTTTCTAGGTTAAGTAGATGTGACTTGTCCAGCTTGGTCAAAACCCACACAATTTTGTCCAGGATTTTGTACACATCCTGATACAATTCCATTGTCATCCCTACTTACTAGGAGTTGTTTTCTTCAGGATTTCACATCAATATTTTTACCAATAAACAGCAGTGTATCAAAAAGCTCCTTAAACACCTTTGACATCTCTTTCCCATTCTTCCCTTAAGACAAACAACCTAATTTTAAATCCTGGGTAACCTTCTGAGTCAAATATACAAATAACATAAATAATACAACAATACAAATATACAAATTTTAATTACCACTCATGGTTATCTTACCATGTATCATATCTTGTTTTAATTTGGAATCATTAATCATCCATTAAACTTTATTTTGTTTTTCAGTGACCATGATCTGAATGCTTTTTGAATGTAGGATGATGGATTTTATGGCAAAGTTGGAAATTTGGTCTTCTTTGTTCTGTTCTGTGCATTAAGGTGAAGGCCAAGCAGAGAAATTGCCATGGTGATCTGTATCTATAGAATAACACACAGGTAGGAAAAAAAAATCAAGCTATAGTGACATAAATACTAATATTCAATCCATCCAAATTCATTTGATGGCATCATCTTGCCAGGCAGAATTTTGGGAGATATTTTTCCCTCTTCACTACCCGGCTTGCTGTTGGAAGGACACAAATTTTCCTCAAAATTGGCAGGGAAAAGGGCAAATCTGGATCACAACTCTGGTTTAGGACTCCTAAAACACCTGTACTGCTGCAGGAGAAAAACCCGGGCAAACTCATGATGATTCCTGAACTTTTCCGCAGTAGCCCAGGGAAATAAAAGTTAGAATTCCCCGGAATAAAATTTGTAATTTCCCCGAAATAAAACTTGTAATTCCCCAATCATTTCCCGCTTGGTGCAGACCAGGAGCCGGAGGCTCCACTGAGGTACCCCGGCCCCATCCCGCTCCACTCCTAAAGGTTTTAGACCCTCCGATTAATTAGCAGGAAGCGGAGTTGTACAATCCGATTTTAATCAATTTATTTATGAGTGTAGGAATGGGTATGGAGCGCGCCCGCCAGGCTGAGGGGAGCCAGGGCGAGCGCCGGGACCCGCGTCCCTCACGGGGCCGGCAGCGCTGAGGGGGCCGCGCTGGGCTGGGCCGGGCTGGGCGAAACATCCCGGCGGCCACACGGCAGCCCCGGGGCGGCCCGGGAACCACAGCGAGCCCCCGTGGTGCCGCAGCCCCGGGAACCGCAGAGAGAGCCCCGGTGGTGTCGCAGCCCCGGGAACCGCAGCCAGAGCCCCGGTGGTGCCGCAGCCCCGGGACGGGAGCCCGGAGCGGCGGGCGGCTGAGGAGGCACAAAATGGCGCCGCGATTCAAACGCTGCGCGCTGCGGGCGGGCGGGGCGGCGGGGGGCGGTGTCCCGGCGGGTTCACTGCGCCTGCGCGCAGAGTCGCAAGATGGCGGACAGTGCGGAACTAAAGGTAAAGCGCAGCTCCGGGTCCCCCGCGGCGCCGCTGGGGCCGCGGCCGAGCGAGAGCGGCCCGCGGAGAGATGAGCGCCGCTGGCGCGGCCGCGGTGGAGCCCTGCCGGCAGCGGGGTGGGGGGTGAGGGCGGGGTGGGTGGGGAGCGGAGCGCGGAGCTGCCTCCCTCGGCGCCCCCCTTTGCCGGCCGCGCTCCGCCGGGCGGCCCCGCCGGCAGCCGGGGCAGCGCGGGCGGCTCCGCTCCGCGCCCGCCCGCTCGGGCCGCGCCGCAGCGCACGGAGCTGAGGGGCGGCGGCCGGGGGAGCCCCCGCGGGGCGCGGTGACAGCGCGGGGCGCTGCCGGGGCCGGGGGGACGGAGCCGCGGCTCCCCGCGAAGTTTGCAGGGGAGTCCGGCGTGGGGAGCGACCCCCGTTAGCGGCGGTGACAGCGGGGGCAGCGCGGCGGGGAGCGCGGCTCGCCGCCCCTCCGGTAAATAAAGAACGTCACAAGCAGATGTGGAGGAGTTCCGCGGGGTTGAGCTGGCGGCGGTCCCTGTCATCCTGCGAATCGCATGGAAACTGGGCGCTCCGAGCCGGGCCGGGGCTCGCTGCTTTTGGGACATTTTTATTTTTTTTATTTTTTGTTTTTTTTTTTCTTGGCCTGTCACCCTGGGGAGGGTGGGGGGGTTGCAGCTCTGCCGAACGCGGAACTTTGGATTCGCTAACGCGCAAAAGCATCAGCGGTTTTGAGGAACAAAATTTTAGGATAGAGGGTGGTAACATCCGCCCAAAATTCCGAGGAAAAACCCCCCTGGAAGTTCGCGGGTGTGCCCTGCACACCCTGCAAGGTGTTAAAAAGTTTCAGAGTTTGCTCGCAGTTGTCACAGGGTCTTTATTCACCAGGATTCTCTTCAAAGTTCCTGCAGTGCACGGCACGGATCAGGTGGATATTAAATGAAATTAAATACGCTCACAAGCGTGTGAAAATGTGTAGCACAAACTACGGAATATGTCAAGTATGACTAAGGAAATATTTTGTCGTTCCCCCGAGGTTTGGTAGATCTCAGTTTTCTGTGTATCAAAGGTGTCGTGCACTTTCATTTTTAGATGCTTAAGGAGCTGTCAGCAGGTAAAGAAATATCAAATCTCGAGCGTGTTTTGACTCGTGTGGGTCAAGACCCTTCAAATCCTCCTTTAAATCCTCTGGCCTTCGTTTTTCTGGGTATCTCCAGCCCACGTTGAGCTGTGGAGCCCTTAAGCCTTTTTTTTTCTTTTCAAACCCCGCTTCCCACATAACGAGATCAAAGGGTTAAGAAGTGATGGCAGTGCTCGAGTTTTTGTTAATTTTAGCGTGGCAAATGGAATGGGGTGTTTTGGTAACTCGCTGCACAGCAGCCAGCTTGGGTTTGTGTGATGCCTTCATCAGCAGGACTGACTCAAAAGGAGTTAAAAGAGATGGGGAATAAAGTCGTGCCAAACCCCTTCGTTGATCACTCTTGGAGAACCAAATAGAGAGAAATCCCAATTTTTAAAATTTATGTTTCCTTAAGTGCTGTTGCTGCCTCAGGGATGTGGAGGGGAAATGCCAAAATTTATTCTCAATTTCAGTTTTCTGCTCAGTTTATGAGTGGTACTTGCAGGCAGGGACTGGAGGATGGCACTCTGTGAAAAGTTGGGGGTTTTTTTTCTGTAGCAATGAGAACTTGGCAGTTTATTTGAAAAAAGTAAATTCATAAATGTATACTTTGAAGACCTCAGGACATTGTGAATTAAAAAAGGTGAGTGAGTTCTGCTGTGTCAGGAAGGAGAGGGGGCAAAAAATCTGTTTGGGGTTCTCAGGTGCTGGTCAGAAAAATGTGGCTCATGGAAAGCTCTGCCATCGTGCTTGGGGACAGGAGTAAATCCCCAGAAAAAGTGCTTTTAAGTTCTTTTTTTGGGAATTGAAAGGTAGTTAAAAGAGGGTTTGTGATTAAGGCTCTGCTGTTTGAAGAATGACCAGTGAATTCCTTTAATAATTTTTCATTTTCTTAGGTAAAACCTTTTATAGCTCTCTTCTGATTAATTAACAAATGGGATTGATTTCACATTTAGTGACCTTTAAAAACTAAAATCAGCTGTGGTACTTGGGCAGGGACTCTTTTGCCTGGCCAGAAAAAGTTTGCCAGAAAAACTTAACTCAAATTTCTAAAACTTTGTTGCCTTCCTGTGCAGAGAACCCTGGGGTTATGTGTGGGGAGTGTCACATGTGGAAATTAGGGAATGTGATATGATGGGTGCTATTGCCAAAGGAAAATTAAAAGTTCTTGCTCCCTCCAGAAGAACAGTGGTCAGTCTCACTTGCCACAATTTTTCATGGGGTTTTAATCATGAAATTGCCTTTCCCATCATGGATTTTCTTACCACAAGTGTTTCAGCCTTTTGGCCCTGTTTGGGATTGTTTGTTCTGTTGGGGAAAAAAAAAAAAAAAAAATCAGATAAGATCAAACCTAACTTTGCAAATCCCAGCCTTGTGAGGTTTCTGAATTCCTGGGTACTGGGGAAGGTTTGGATAAATTGAAGCAGTGTGTTTCCCTTTCTGCTGCTGAAATAAGGGATTTGGAAAGTTTGTTCTTCTGCAGTTTTCCCTCACTCCATAGGCTGAGGCATACGTGAATTTTCCTGATCTTAATTACTATTCCTGTCTAATTGCAGCCAGACTCTAATTTATCTCAAGGTAAGCTATTTAAAGCTCTTTCTAATTGGAAGGAGTATACTTGAGTGATTAAATCTTTCCTTCAATATTTCTTACATCTCTTTAAATTGGTTATTAGATTGTTGTGATCTTCGCCTTCCACTCCAGCATTTTGGAAATCATTCCACAGTTTGCAATAATCAATTCAATTAAGCACGGATCAAAGAATGAAAAAGAAAAGCTTATGTTCAAGTATTGTCATTCTTGATACTGTCCTAAGAAGCTGCTTTGGAAAGCACATGCTGGGAGGTTTTCTCCTTTGTTCTCTCTCCTTTTAAGCAAGTGCCTTTGGGGATTGAAGAGATCCCTGGTGTGTTTCTTGTTAGACATAATTTATACTTTAAAAATTAAAAAAAAAAAAAAAAAAAAAAAGCCAAGAGTTTGAATGAAAATTCATCACAGCATTTCCACACAATGGTGAGGAAAACAAACCACTTTAGAAATATTCTCAGTTGGGAAATACCCCCTCCCTGAAATGCAGGGATAACAGTGACAAATGGACCTGTGGAATTGCATCCCTAACTTTGATAAACACAATCTGCCTATTTCAGTGTTCAATTAGAATTTGACACTTCTGCATTAGGAGCTCTTTCTGCTTAATCCTTTTATAAGTTGCTGAGGTTGTGTGTTGCTGAGATTAAAGTAAATATAATCTACTTTTCATTGTTATCTGAGCCCATGGATTACATTAATTCATGCTGTAATTTGGTGTGTGTCAGCAGAATTGTATTTAAAACTGATTTTTGGGCTGGGTATCTGTTTTTTTTTTATTTTCTGAGCTTTTGGTCATCCACACTGGGGTTGCAGATATCAGAGGGACAGAACTGGGAACTTGATTGTCAAAGCCTCAATCCACAACCCTTTTTTATTGCCAATAATCAAATACAGTACCAGTGTACTTGTGGTACCTGAGAGGATCTGTGGCTCTGTGCAAGTGAAATTCATTTGAGGAGGAAAATATCAGCACCAGCATTTCCTAGTAGTTACTTTTAATGGATTTACAGGTGATTTTTCCTTTTGGAAAAATTATGGATTAAAGAAATGGAACAAATGGGTTTAGAAATTCCAGTTAGAAGCAGGTAGGAGATGCACCTTATTTAGCTTTATTGCAGGAGAAAAATGTTCCTGCAGGGAGGAGAAGTGCTCAGGGCTGCCTGGCCGTTGGTGAGAATATTCATGAATCAAGACAAATAGTTAAAAACATCCCGTGGAGCAGGGTGTGGGCAGCTCAGATACCTCTGATATTGAAGTTATTTATAGGGCTGGAGCCTCTGAGTGCTGTGGTTTCTATCCTGCCCTGCATCCAGCAGAGCCCAGGGAGGGCAGGCCTGTCACTAATGGCTTTGGCACGGTGGGATGGAGTTCCTGGAATCTCTTCTCAGGGAAATCAGCCTCTCATCAGTTCTCTCTTCAGTGCCATTAGAGTGAAAACCAAACCAGAGCTTGAGGCACTTGAGACTGGAGTGCTCCCTGTGATTGTTCTGAGATACCCCTAGCCCTGTCCTTTCCCTGCAGCATCTCCTGGGATCCTCCTTTGTCCTGAAGTTTAGGGTGAGTTTGGGGGCTGACCCCTCAGAGCATCTCCTGGGATCCTTGTTTGTCCTAAAATTTAGGGTGAGGAGGGGCTCTGGAATTCTTGTTTGTCCTAAAGCTTAAGATCAATTTGGGGCTGACTCTTCAGAGCATCTCCTGGAATTCTTGTTTGTCCTAAAGCCTGGAGTGAGGTGAGGGCTGAGCCTTTGGAGCATCTCCTGGGATTCTTGTTTGTCCTAAAGTTTAGGATGAGGTGGGGTCTGACCTTTCAGAGCATCTCCTGGAATTCTTCTTTGTCCTAAAGCTTAGTGTGAGTTGAGGGGCTGAGCCTTCAAAGCATCTCTTGGAATTCTTGTTTGTCCTAAAGTTTAGGGTGAGTTTGGGACTGACCATCTGGACCATCTCTTGGAATTCTTCTTTGTCCTAAAATTTAGGGTGAGGAGGGGCTCTGGAATTCATGTTTGTCCTTAAGCTTAGGATGAATTGGGGGCTGACTCTTCAGAGCATCTCCTGGAATTCTTATTTGTCCTAAAGCTTGGAGTGAGGTGAAGGCTGAGCCTTTGGAGCATCTCCTGGAATTCTTGTTTGTCCTAAAGTTTAGGATGAGGTGGGGTCTGACCTTTCAGAGCATCTCCTGGGATTCTTCTTTGTCCTAAAGCTTGGAGTGAGTTGGGGTCTGACCATCTGGAGCATCTCCTGGAATTTGTGTTTGTTCTAAAGCTTGGAAAGAGTTGGGGGCTGAGCCTCTGGAGCATCTCCTGGAATTCTTCTTTGTCCTAAAATTTAGGGTGAGGAGAGGCTCAGGAATTCTTGTTTGTCCTAAAGTTTAGGATGAGTTGGGGCCTGACCCTCTGGAGCATCTCCAGGAATTGTTTGTTCTAAAGTTTAAGGTGAGGTGGGGTCTGGAATTCTTTTTTGTCCTAAAATTTGGAGTGAGTTGGGGTCTCACCCTCTGGGACATCTCCTGGAATTCTTGTTTATCCTAAAATTTGGAGTGAGTTGAGGGCTGAGCCTCTGGAGCATCTCCTGGAATTCTTGTTTATCCAAAAGTTTAGGATGAGTTTGGGTCTGACCCTCTGGAGCATCTCTTGGAATTCTTCTTTGTCCTAAAGCTTTGGATGAGGAGGAGCTCTGGAATCCTTGTTTGTCCTAAAGCTTGGAATGAGTTGGGGTCTGACCTTTCAGAGCATCTCCTGGAATTCTTGTTTGTCCTAAAATTTAGGGTGAGGAGGGGCTCTGGAATCCTTGTTTGTCCTAAAGCTTAGGATGAGTTGAGCTGCTGCTCTCCATCCCTGTGGCACTGAGCTCTGCTGAAATAATGGAATTTGAAGCAGTAGTCCCTTGGTTGCTTTGGAATCAACATTTGGAGAGGGTTAATTTTTGGCTCCAAGGAAAGAATTTCACCTGAAGTTGTGTCAGGAATATCTGTTTGCTTTTGCTGCTGTGCTTCCAGTGGAGAAACTTTTGCTTTACAGGTGCCCTTCTAATGGAAAACTCAGCTTTATCACCCTCCATAAAAAGCAGTAAAAGCCTTTTGAAAACTCCAGATTTCAGGGAAGAATACAAACATGGCTTTTATGTGAAAAACTTCTCTGTAAATAACCTTGTGTGTCTTGTGTGCCTCAGCCTGTGGTGCCCCCCTTCACCTCTGAGTAACAGAATTGTGCCTGCAAGAATCACAAATAAAAGTTTGTCCTGTTCTTGAGCAGGGAGAAAAGGGGAGAAAATTTGGATTTTGGTGAAGCTCAGGTATTGATTGTGCTGTCACTGGTGCAGCTCAGGAAGTGCTGAGAGTGTTGGTTTGGGCTTTTTAAAGTGGAGCTGATTGGATTTTATGATATTGCACATAGTACCTTCAATAGCAGTCTGTTCATGGAAACAAATGCCTTTCTTAAAAGTAGAATCTTTTTGCAAGGGAGGGGGATGAGGAGGAGAAAGGAGCTTACAAAAGGCTGCTTATTTCTGTAATTTCACTCAATGCTATCAAAGCCATTTCAAATGGAGTCACTGCCATAAAACGTGGCTATTTCAAAGTAAATTAAACCTTGGGGGCTACAAGACAAACTAGAAGGTGTTAAAGCTTTGAGGATATATGGAGCTGAGGATGGGGCCAGGACATGGCAGTTTTATTCTGATCTTGCACATTTTCAGTGGCAGGCAGAGCTCCATGGAAGCAGGTGAGCAGGGAATTATTGCTCCAAAACTTTCCTTTTCCATCTTTGAGCAGGGAATTTTTGTCCTCCTGGTGCTGTGCTCCAAACCTTTCCTTCTTTTTTTCAACAGGGAATTTCTGTCCTCCCTGTGCTGTGCTCCAAAACTTTCCTTCTCCTTTGAGCAGGGAATTATTTTCCTCTTTGTGCTGTGCTCCAAACCTTTCCTTCTCCTTTTTTTCAACAGGGAATTATTGTGCTCCAAACCTTTCCTTCTCCCTCTTTATTGTCCTCTCTGTGCTGTGCTCCAAACCTTTCCTTTTCCTCCTTTGAGCAGGGAATTATTATTTTCCCTGTGCTGTGTTCCAGACCTTTTCTTCTCCTTCTTTGAACAGGGAATTCTTGTCCTCCTTGTGCTGTGCTCCAAACCTTTGGATAGGGAATTACTGTCCTCCTTGTGCTGTGTTCCAAACCTTTCCTTCTCCCTCTTTGGACAGGGAATTATTGAATTATTGTCCTCCTGTGCTGTGCTCCAAACCTTTCCTTCTCCTTCTTTGAGCAGGGAATTTCTGTCCTGTGCTGTGCTCCAAAACTTTTCCTTCTCCTTTTTTCAACAGGGAGTTATTGTCCTGTGCTGTGCTCCAGACTTTTCCTTTTCCCTTTTTGACCAGGGAATTATTGTTCTCCTGTGCTGTGCTCCAGACCTTTTCTTCTGATTCTTTGAAAAAGGAATTATTGTCCTCCCTGTGCTGTGCTCTAAATTTTTCCTTTTCCCTCTTTGAGCAGGGAATTACTGAATTATTGTCCTCCCTGTGCTGTGCTCCAAACCTTTCCTTTTCCTCCTTTGAGCAGGGAATTATTGTTTTCCCTGTGCTGAGTTCCAAACCTTTTCTTCTCCTTCTTTGAACAGGGAATTCTTGTCCTCCTGTGCTGTGCTCCAAACCTTTGGATAGGGAATTATTGTCCTCCTTGTGCTGTGTTCCAAACCTTTCCTTCTCCCTCTTTGGACAGGGAATTATTGAATTACTGTCCTCCTGTGCTGTGCTCCAAACCTTTCCTTTTCCTTCTTTGAGCAGGGAATTATTGTTTTCCCTGTGCTGAGTTCCAAACCTTTTCTTCTCCTTCTTTGAACAGGGAATTCTTGTCCTCCCTATGCTGTGCTCCAAACCTTTCCTTCTCCTCTTTGAGCAGGGAATTATTGTGCTCCAAACCTTTCCTTCTCCTCTTTGAGCAGGGAATTATTGTGCTCCAAACCTTTCCTTCTCCTCTTTGAGCAGGGAATTATTGTGCTCCAAACCTTTCCTTCTCCCTCTTTGGACAGGGAATTACTGAATTATTGCCCTCTCTGTGCTGTGCTCCAAATTTCTTCTCCCTTTTTGGCTGAGGCTCCTGTGGCTGTATTGATCAGCAATTTCCTTCATCTTGTTTTCCTTTTGGGCTTGAGGATGTCCCTGCTGGTCTGTTGTGTCCCTTCAGCTCTGGAGATTGGATGCCAAGGCTGGGGAAGAGTGGGTTTGTGTGGAATATGGGAAACAAAAGCAATGAAAAGCCAGGGTACAATGAGAGCAGGGGTCAGCCTGAGCTTGACCTCCATGTCTCTAGGAGATGATACAGAGGAGATTGATATGGGAAGTGGCAGGATAATTAATGAGGAAAAGCCTTTTCCTGGGCTCTGCAGCAGAGCCAGGGCTCTGTGGGAATGGGTTTAGGGGACCCAGGGAAGTGCTGCTCACCTGACTGCAGGTGAGTGGTTGGGTCAGGAAATGGGAATGAGCTGCTGGACACACGAGGGTGAACATGGATGGGCTGCAGGAAATGCTCCCATCCAAAAAAAAACCTCTGACAGCAGGACAGGGAGCAAGGGGCACTTCCCTCCCTGCCCTGCTCCCAGGTGACATGGATGGGCTGCAGGAAATGCTCCCATCCCAAAAAAACCCTCTGACAGCAGGACAGGGAGCAAGGGGCACTTCCCTCCCTGCCCTGCTCCCAGGTGACACAGCCAGCAGCTCCTCCTTCATCAGTGGTGCATAAAAAGGGAAAAAAATTTAAAAACCCCCCAGATAAATCCCTTTATTGTTTGTTTTTTAGAGTTTGTTGAGTGCTTTTTGCCACTTTGCAGCCCTGCTATGAATTGTCATGCTGAATCCTTTAAAGCAGACTTGAGCAGGACTCTCCTGTTGGTTTTTCACGGGTTTGTCTCAGTTTGACACCTTCTCCCTCCCTTCACCCTGCCCACAGACCCTTCAGTGCTTCTGGCTGGAATTGAGGGCAATCTCCAGCCCAGGCAGGATCAGAACAGTTGGGAAAAAAAAAACCAAAAACAATTAGTTTTGCTTTTTTACAATCTCCATCCTCACCTCCTCCTTCATTTTTTTTTTTTTTGCTGGGAAAATCGTGGCTGTTTCCTTGGTGAGCTCCTGGACACTTTGGGAAGTTGCCAGGAAATTGTTTCCAGAGCCTTCTCTCCCAAAGCTCCTGCTGCACCTCACATCTTTGACAAAGAATTTTTGGGAATGAGATTTGGACATTCCATGCCATGATACCATCATTCTCAAGGAGTTTTTATTCCTGCTTGTGGAAATCTTCAGTGTGTAAAAAAAAAACTGTCCACCGATACCAATGGAAATGACTTCCAAAAATTCAAATTTCATAAGCAGAGAAGGTGACACAGGAGGCTCCATGAAATTATATCCATTTTGAAAATTGAGATCCCAAACTCTCCCATTTTTCTCCTTTTCCCATGGTTGTAAAACATGTGAAAATCTGACCTCACTCTCCTCCTGGCTTGGCTGCAACACCTGAAGTTGAATCTTTTGTTGCCCCAGTCAGTGGAGCGTGGTGCAAACACGTGAGAAATGTGCTCAGAAATTTGTGCTGGGCACAAAACTTAGAGGCCTGGCTTTTCTGAGCTGGCTTTTTATGAGATATTCAGCTGGAAAAAAATGGGATATGCAAGATATTAAAGTGAAAAATGATGAGTTAGTGTGCAGGATGAAAATAGCAGCAAGCTGAGTTTTCCTTGGCAGTTTGGCTTAGGTGCAGCTCCCTGCTCTGTTTCTTTTTTTTTTGTTTTGTTTTTTTTTTTTTGTTTTTTTTTTTTGTTTTGTTTGTTTTTTTTTTTTTTTTTTTTTTTGTTTTTTTTTGTGGGTTTTTTTTTTGTTTGTTTGTTTGTTTTTTTTGTTTCTTGGGGTTTTTTGTTTGCTTGTTTTTGGGTTTTTTTGGTGGGTTTTTTGGGGGGTTTTTGGGGGGTTTTTTTGTTTTTTTTTTTTTTTTGTTTTGTTTTTGGGGGTTTTTGGGTTTTTTGTTTTTGGGTTTTTTTGTTTTTTGGGGTTTTTGGGGTTTTTTTTGTTTTTTTGGGTTTTTTTTGTTTTTTTGGGTTTTTTTTGGGTTTTTTTTTGTTTTTGGGGGGTTTTTTGGTTTTTTGGGGTTTTTTTTGTTTTTTGGGGTTTTTTTGGGTTTTTTGGGTTTTTTGCGGTTTTTTGGGGGTTTTTTGGTTTTTTTTATTTGGTTTGTTTTTTGGTTTTTTTTTGGGTTTTTTTTGGGTTTTTTTTGTTTTTGTGTTTTTTTTTGTTTTTTTGTGGTTTTTTTCTGGTTTTTTGTTTTTTTTTTTAAAGCAGAAGCCAAATACAATAGGACTGATTGGATTCAGGTAAAATCTCAGCTCTGAACTGCAGGAGAATCCTGTGCAAAGTTGTGTGGACGAGAATATTTTTGATCCATCCATCCCTCACCCCTCGACAGAACAACCTCACAGCTGGCCAGATGTTCTCTCTCCTTTCCCTGCTGCAAAACAAGAACCTTTGAAGCAGCCCCAAGCATTTGTGGAGATTTTCAGCTTCTTGGAGAAGCTGTTGGAGGCTCTGGATGCAGCTGTGAGTGCACCTAGAAATGCAGATGAGGAAGGTGGGACAGAAACAAAACTGTTCTTTTTGGTAAATTCTGTGTCCATTTAACACCCACTCCACGGCAAGGCTTCCATTTTTATTTTTTTTTTTCCCCTCAAGTATCAGAACTGTTATTAGTTTGAATCACAAGGATTTGAAATAATATTTTTCTAAAGGGTGTCCACCCAGGTTTTCATTCAGTTCATTCCTAATTTTATCTCTCTGCTGTTCAAATTTGACTCTTTTTGTTCTGCTTTATTTCCATTTATCCATTTATTCGAGGCCCTCAATGATGTCACTTGGGTTTTGGAGGAAAAATTTTTGGCTAAAAATAAATGTGTTAGAAATGATTCTTAGAAATGGGAAAGTGGCTTCAGAACCAGGGTCCATCCAACCTGCAGCTTCTAGAAATGAGTGAGTGGGAAAAAATAACAACAGGGCAAAGTGGGAGAAATCCCCTCCCTGCAATATTCTCCATTTCCAGCCACTTCCAGCTGCATCCAGGGGGGTGGATGAGCCAGAATAAATCTATTTTCAGGTGTCTCTGATAACCTGATTTGTTCCCTCATTTGTGTTTTGGGAGGGATTTCTGCCCCTGCTGTGTTTTTGTTTGTTTTTTTTGTTGTTGTTGTTGTTTTATTTTTTTGGTTTTTTTGTTTTGTTTTGTTGTTTTTTTTTTTTTTTTTTTTTTTTTTTTTTTGTTTGTTTGTTTTTTTTTTTTGTTTTTTTGAGCCTGGTTCCATCCATGGATGTTGTGATGGAGGAGGACAAACAGCTCATCCCTGTCCATCTCTGTTTTCTAGATTAGGTCACAGGTGTCCCCAGGTCCTTTATTTTTAGGCTGAAAACTCTTAAATTTGATTATTTCTTCATTAGGAGAGCCATGCTGGATCTCTGCCATCCTCTGAACATTTCCACTTCCATTGTGTGAATATTATATAATTATTTATTACACTTTTATTGATGAGACCACCACACCCAGCCACACTTGGAGCTTTGGGTGAAGCAGGAATTGATATCATTATTTATTACATTTTTTTTAATCCATTTTCCAGTATTTTCCATTTTTCCAGTATTTTCCATTTTTCCATTTTCCATTTTTCCAGTATTTTCCATTTTTCATTTTTCCATTTTTCCAGTATTTTCCATTTTTCCAGTATTTTCCATTTTTCCAGTATTTTCCATTTTTATTAATTTTCATTTTTATTAATTTTCATTTTTATTATTTTTCATTTTTATTCTTCATTTTTAATAATTATCATTATTATTTTATTTTTATTTATAATCTTTTTTATTAATTTTCATTTTTATTAATTTAAATTTTTATTGATTTCCATTTTTATTATTTTTCATTTTTTATTAATTTTTCATTTTTATTATTTTTCTTTTTTTTTCTTTTTTTTTCATTTTTTATTATTTTTCATTTTTATTTTTTATTATTTTTATTTTTATTTTTTATTATTTTTATTTTTATTATTTTTGGGTCCTGGTTTATTCCTGTGGCTGAAGCAGAAAAATTAGTTGTTTGAATTAGAAATAATTTTTATTTTTGCTATCAGAGTTTTCTTAGTCACCTCTCTGGGTCCTGGTTTATTCCTGTGGCTGAAGCTTGGAAAAATGAGGGAATTGTTTGAATTAGAAATAATTTTTATTTTTGCTATCAGAGTTTTCTCTTTGGATTCTGGTTTATTCTTGTGGCTGGACCTTGGAAAAGTGAGGGAATGTTTGAATCTGAAATAATTCTGATTTTTGCTCTCAGAGTTTTCTTAGGCAGCTCTCTGGATCCTGGTTCTTTCTTGTGGCTTCAATCAGAAATAAATTCGATTTTTGCTATCAGAGTTTTCTCTTGGATCCTGTTTTATTCCCATGGCTGAAGCTTGGAAAAATGAGGGAATGTTCAAATCAGAAATAAATTGGATTTTTGAGTTTTCTCTTGGATCCTGGTTTATTCCCATGGCTGAAGCTTGGAAAAATGAGGGAATGTTTGAATCAGAAATAAATTGGATTTTTGAGTTTTCTCTTGGATCCTGGTTTATTCCTATGGCTGAAGCTTGGAAAAATGAGGGAATGTTCAAATCAGAAATAAATTTGATTTTTGAGTTTTCTCTTGGATCCTGGTTTATTCCCATGGCTGAAGCCCAGGGAATGCAGATCCTGTTGGAATTTTCTTGCAATGGTTTTTATTTCTTTGAAATCCAAGGTGTGGCTTTGTTTCTGTTCAGGGCAGGGCTTATTATGGGAATCAATTCATGACATTCATTCTGATTGTAAAAAAAAAAAAAAAAATGTCTGCAGGACGAGGTGCTGCCTTGGGGGAATGAAAATTCCCTTTTCCCACCAAACCAGAAAATATTCCTGCTGGGCTCTGGGTGGGCCAGGAAAATATTGCATGCAGAATATATTGAATTTCCTGGCTCACTGCATGCTTGGGCCTCTAGGTAATGCACAGAAAAATGCACAGAAAAATTCCCTTTTCTGCCATGGAATATCCCAGATTTGGAGGGGTGAAATTGGGATTGGGGGCATCTCCTCTCTGTTTGCACCTTCATTCAAAACATTTTTCTTTCTCCTCTCTGAAGAAAAGCAGGAAGATCTGTTTCCTGTGCCATTCTTCTCTTTTTTTATTATTTTATTTATTTTTTTTCTCTGTGTTTTTCCTGAGTGGGAAGCAGCCCTGCCTTGTGGCTGATAGAAAAAAACTGAATTTCTGCTCTCCCTTTCCCTTTTGGAGCTGCAGCCCCAGGTTCTGCATTCAGGCCTTGAGGTGAAATTTGGGGTTCAGGTCATCATAGAACTTTCTGATTTCTCTGTTTATAAAATATCTTTTAGCATTTGAATCTGTGTTAATATGGAATATAAATACAAATTCTATACCATAGAATAAATAAATTGCAATTCCAGGAGGTTTTCAGTGGGATCCAGGATTTTCACCTGAGCTTGGATTCACATCACTTGAATTTCTTTTCCTGATTTCTCTAATTATGAAATATCTTTTAGCATTTGAATCTGTGTTAATATGGAATATAAACACAAATTCTATACCATAGAACAAATAAATAAATTGTAGTTCTGAGGACAGGAGGTTTTAGGAAATACAGAGATGTGGAATAGTTCCTTTTTCCCTTTTTTTTTCCCTTTTCTTTTCCCTTTCCCTTTTTTTTCCCCTTTCCCTTTTTTTTTCCCCTTTCCCTTTTTTTTCCTTTTTTTTTCCCCTTTCCCTTTTTTTTTCCCCTTTCCCTTTTTTTCCCCTTTCCCCTTTTTTTTTTTTTTTCCTTTTTTTTTTTCCCTTTCCTTTTTTTTTTTCCCCTTCCCTTTTTTTTTTTCCCTTTTTTTTTTTTCCTTTCCTTTTTTTTTTTTTCCTTTCCTTTTTTTCCCCCTTTCCTTTTTTTCCCTTTCCCTTTTTTTTTTCCTTTCCTTTTTTTTCCTTTCCCTTTTTTTTTTTTTTCCCTTTCCCCTTTCCTTTTTTTTTTTCCTTTCCTTTTTTTTTTTTTTCCCCTTTCCCTTTTTTTTTTCCCTTTTTTTCCCCTTTCCCTTTTTTTTTTCCTTCCCTTTTTTTTCCCTTTCCCTGTCCCCACTGACAAAGCATTTCACAAACCTTAGGAATTCATTTCTTGAAAGGAATTCTGCTTCAAATTCCAAAAGAAAACATGAATTTTGTCATGTTCCATTTTGGTTTTCATTATTTTTCCCTTTCCCAGTGTGAACTGGGAGCTGATCACTCCAGATTTGCAGTTTTCCCTCTCTTGGGGCATTAACAGAGCCATTGGTTACTTTTCAGGGAAATGAGATTCAATTATGTCCTGCCTTCACCCTGCTGTTCAGCACTTTGCAATTCAGTATCCACATTTAATATAATTCTTAATTAAACCTTGAGATAGCAGAATCACAGCCAGGGATGCTGTTGTCTGTCTCTAGAAAATGGGACAAATGAGGAGAAAAAAAAGGGATAATTTGGATATATTTGAGTGATAATCTCATATCTTGAAGTGTTTTCTTATTTGGAGCTAATTAATAGCAAAGTTGTAGTGGATAACTCATTTTTCACTTTGGGGCACGTGGGGAATAAATCACTTTGCAAGGTAGAGAAAGAAGATTTTTCTTTTCAAATCTTGGGGGAAAATCTGCATCTCTGGGGACAAGAATCTGTTTTAATCGAGTTGGAGTTGACAAAACACCAAGTCATGATGGAGGAGAGATTTACAAAGTTTTTACAGGCCACAAAAAAAAAAAAAAAAAAAAAGGGAATGTTGCTCTTGGTGTGTGGACATTCATGAAATTCCAGGTGCATTCTTCTCCAGCTTTCCCTTCCAAAAGCTCCCTGTGCTTCATGCAGGTATTTGAGATATTTAGGAAGTGAGCAGAGCTTTTATCTGCTTGGGAGGGAACCTGACAGGAAAATCCTGTCTGCAAACCCCAAACACTCCCAGAGTCCTGTCACCATTTATTCTGTGTTCATTGGGGATTCTAAAGTGGGTCTTTAATTTTATTTAGGTTGCTGAAGGAGGGGAAATCAATTTTTAAATCCAAACAGCATTTCAGATTATTCTTGAGTGCTCTGGCAGTTGTTTTGTTTTGATTAGAAGTTGTAAAGTTTTGTGATTCTGAGGGGGTTCAAAGTTTAGGAGGCTTTTTGCACATCTGGCTGGGGCTCCACTGCACCTCTTCTGTCAGCCAGAATATTCTTAATAAAAACTCAATTTATCTCCCAAATCATTGTCTTTACTCTCAGCCTCAGGTGTGTTTGCAGAGAGGCTCCTGTGTCACATCCAGCATTTCCTAAACTGGAATTTCTGCCTGACTTGGCATGGAAATCATTCCAGCACAGAATTCCCAGCTGCAAAAAGAAACAAAAAAAAAAAAAAAAACCACTAGGGACAATTAAGTTTAAAAAAAAAAAACAACCTGGAGTCTCCAAGAAAATGGAGATTACCACAGTGTCAGCAACCTTATTTAATAGTAAAAGTAATAATATCCTTCACCTAGCAGGGAAATTCTCCTGGGGCTGGTAAAACTTTCGTTGTGGATTAAGATCAAATGGGACTTGCTTTAAATCAAACCTGCTTTAGACATGACTTAAGTCTTGGCAGGCTTCTCCTAAAACAAATCTCTGTCCCAGCTGGAGCAAATCCCTGCCCCTGCAGCTCTGCCTGGCCTGGCTGGGGCGTCCTCATTGTCACCAAACCAAAAGATTCAGTGGTTAAATTTGGGATTTGGGGTGTGTTGGTCACAGAGTTTGGCTGGGTCTCCCAAAAATCCCACAGGGATCAGAGGTGAAACACTGAATTTGGGGTTCATGGTCAAACTCTGAATTTTGGGGCTGTGGTTACAGAATTTGGCTGAATCTCCCCAAAAAACCCTCAGGGATCAGAGGTGAAACACTGAATTTGGAGTTCAGAGGTCAAACTCTGGATTTTGGGGCTGTGGTTACAGAATTTGGCTGGATCTCACAAAAATCCCACAGGGATCAGAGGTCAGAGATGGAATTTGGGGTTCAGAGGTGCAAATAGTGAATTTGAGAGGTTTGGCTGGATCTCACAAAACCCCATGGTGTTCCTAAAACTCACTGAATTTGGGGATTGGTCACACAGTTTGGCTGGGTTTAGGTCCCACAGGGGATCAGAGGTGAATGAATTTGATGTTCATGGTCAAACTCTGAATTTGGGGATCATCATCTGAATTCCTAAAATTTAAGTGAATTTAGGGAATTATTGGTGTTCATAAAACTCACTGAATTTGGGGATTTATTGGTTTTTAGGTGTGAAATAGCATCACTGAGCTTCCTAAAATTTAACTGATTTTGGAGATTTCTTGGTTTTTAGTTGTGAAATAGCATCACTGATTTTCCTGAAATTTAACTGAATTTGGAGATTTTTTGGTGTTTAAGTATGAAATAGCATCACTGAGCTTCCTAAAATTTAACTGAATTTAGGGAATTATTGGTTTTCCTAAAAATCATTGAATTTGGGGATTTATTGATGTTTAGGTAATTTGTGGAATTATTTGTGTTCAGGTATGAAATAGCATCACTGAGCATCCTAAAATTTAACTGAATTTGGAGATTTCTTGGTTTTTAGGTGTGAAATAGCAACATTGAGTTCCTAAATTTTAACTGAATTTGGGGAATTATTGGTGTTCCTAAAACTCACTGAATTTGGGGAATTTTTGCTGTTCAGGTATGAAATAGCAGCACTGAGTTCCTGAAATTTAACTGAATTTGGGGAATTACTGGTTTTCCTAAAAATCATTGAATTTGGGGATTTATTGATGTTTAAGTAATTTGTGGAATTATTTGTGTTTAGGTATGAAATAGCATCACTGAATTCCTAAAATTCAACTGAATTTCAGGAATTAATGGTGTTTAAGTATGAAATAGCATCACTGAGTTCCTAAAATTTAACTGAATTTGGGGAATTATTGATTTTCCTAAAACTCACTGAATTTGGGGATAGTCAGGTTTGAACACAATAAATAATAATAATTTTGCCAGAGGAATATTGCTTGGATGAATTATGTGTGAAATTCCAAATTTAGTGGTTCTGTGGTGGGAGATCTGAAATGCTGCAGTTTTTTATCCCCTGACAAATTCTTAATATTAGCCCTGAGCTTAAAGTTGTAAAACCTGAGCTTAAAATTGCACAATCACAAAATCATTAAGGTTGAAAAATCTTTATCATTCCCAGGTTGGTTGGAGGGTCTGAATATAAATTATTATTATTAGAATTTTTTTTTTTTTCTATAAATAGCTCTGCAGCCATTGAATTCCCAAGGAAATCTCCTGTTTGGGAGGTAAATAACACCTTGCAGAAAATCCATTCCTGAGGGGGAAAAAAAAAAAAAATCATGAATACAATTTAAATGGAAGAATTCAAATTTCTGGAGGTGGCAGCAGCAGCTCTGCCCAGGCTGTTTTTGGCATTGCTGTGGTTTTGTGGTTGATTTTTTTTTTTTAATTTATTTATTTATTTATTTTACTGGTTTCAAGCCTGTTTTTCTTGTTAGTTATTTAGTTTGCTCCTCCAATTACCACCTGGCCTTTCTGAGCACTGACACCTTGTGTAAACAGAGCTTGGATAAAAAAAATCCTCAATTCTCCACGTTCAACAACAACCAAAAAAAATCCTCTTTATTCCTGCTACTGCCTCATTCTTTTTAATTCTGCCTTAATTCCCAAAACCCTGGAGATCTCACTGCAACCAAAAATTATTTTTCCTGATGAAAAGCATTCCTTCAAACTAGGAGGATGTTGAATATTTATGATTCTTCTGGTTTGAATTTCAGGGTCTTCAACCTGTGCCTGTTTTGGTTGCTGAGACAAATGCAGGAAGTTCCACTCCAGCTTCACTCCCTCCTGCACTTTTTTTTTTTTTTTTTTTTTTTTTTTTTTTGAGGAGAATAAATTCAATTTTTATAATTTTAGCCTCGAAACTTTATTTTTGGGTGAGCCTTGCAGGTGAAATTTTAGGTTAAGGAATGGGGTTTATTAAAAATGAGGATTTTTTTTTTTTTTTACCTTTGTGATTGGCCAGTTTTATAAATGTGAAATATTCAAGAAGCCAAGAGTGGAGTGAAAAAATGATGCAGAAAATTCCTCTCAGGGGTTAAAGAGGCTGCTCAGAGCATTCAGGAGCTGTGTTTTTACAGCTGGAGTTGACTTGGATTAATTCAGATTAATTTCCATACTCACCTAACACTTCCTTCTTGCTTTTATTAGAGAGGGAGGGAAAAAAAAAAAAAAAAAAAAAAAAAAAATCAATTTGAATTTTCTTTTTTTTTTTTACCTGATTTTTGGAAATGTTTCTAGAATTCTTTTTTCATAAGGGTGAAATTTCCATTTTTGTCCTTCACCTTGGAAGGAATTTGCTGCAGAGCTTGCTCTCTTCTGTAATAACTCTTAATTACTCCAAGATTCCTAAAACTAATCACTGTGTTTTTAATTGTGAGAAATTCACTGTCACTGCCTGAAATTGCTGTTTATAAATCAATCATCTCCCTTTTTTAAACTCACTCTCCACCATCTTTTCACTGGGGTTGGAGGTGATATTTTATTTTATTTTATTTTATTTTAATTTTATTTTAATTTTATTTTTATTTTTATTTTCTTTTATTTTTATTTTATTTTATTTTATTTTTATTTTTATTTTTATTTTTATTTTTATTTTATTTTTATTTTTATTTTATTTTAATTTAATTTAATTTAATTTAATTTTAATTTTATTTTATTTCTTTCATGATTATTTATCCTGCTGCTGGATTGCTCCAGGCCCAGAATGGGGTGTGGCCAAAAGCTTCTTGTTGTGCTGTTAAATAATTTAAATATATTTTGGAACTTCTTCCCTTCTTCTACTTCTCATAAACATCCAGGAATAACTCCTTGGATTCTCCAGATAGATCCTAGGGTTGATAACTGGAGAAATTTCCTTTTTAAAAAACACAGATCAAACCTGGAATATTTTTGCTTTTGAAGGCATTTTTTGTGCTGTTGGATGGATGAAAAATGCTCAGCCTTGTCCATCACTGCTCAGTTTATTAAAAACAGAAATAAATATTGATTTTTACCTCTCAGACAAGTCCCTCCCTTCTTAAAAAATGGGGTAAAAAGGACCTGCAGCTCCTCCTCCTGCATTTCAAAGCACATTTGAAACCTCCCTGTGTTTTCCATGATGTTCCCAGCCTGAATCCACTGAATAATTTCATTTATTTCCCTGAATAATTGTATATCTTTCCCTGAATAATTTCATTTCTTTCCCTGAATAATTGTATTTCTTTCCCTGAATAATTGTATTTATTTCCCTGAATAATTTCATTTATTTCCCTGGATAATTGTATTTATTTCCCTGGATAATCAGTGCCTGTGAGTCCAGCCACAGGTTACCTGAGGAATTTCTTATCCAGGGGCACCAACACTTGGATTTTATTTATTTTTAAGCTTCATTACCAATTTTCCTGGGTCATGGAGATGAGATGCAGCTCCTGGAAATGCTCCTGAGGGTTGGAATTCCCTGAGCTGGGAATTTGCCCAGTTTGGGAATTTTTCCTTGGGTTTGTGTGGAAAACCAAAATTTCATCTCTGCTGTTGCAGAGAAAATCCAAAGAAATTATTTTTACCTTCAACAATTTTAATCTCTACTAGCTTTTAAAAAAAAAAAAAAAAAAAAAAAAAAAGTCATGATTATTTTGGTTTGGATTATTTTTGGATTATTTTGGTTTGAATTATTTTGGTTTGGATTATTTTTGGATTATTTTGGTTTGGATTATTTTTTATTATTTTGGTTTGGATTATTTTTGGATTATTTTGGTTTGGATTATTTTTTGGATTATTTTGGTTTGGATTATTTTGGTTTGGATTATTTTTGGATTATTTTGGTTTGGATTATTTTTTATTATTTTGGTTTGGATTATTTTTTATTATTTTGGTTTGGATTCTTTTTGGATTATTTTGGTTTGGATTATTTTTGATTATTTTGGTTTGGATTATTTTTTGGATTATTTTGGTTTGGATTATTTTTGGTTTGGATTATTTTTTTGATTACTTTGCTTTGGATTATTTTTGGATTATTTTGGTAGGTAGAACATCCCTTTGCTGTGGATAATCACCAGAGAGAATGAGGGGAGTGACATCAGTGCTGCCCATGGGTTATTCTCATATATTTCAATTATTTCTTTGATGATGGTGAGATATGACAGAGAAAATGGGAGAAATTGAGATTTTTTCATGGATTTTCTTGATGTGTTTGGCAGCACTTGGGTTGGGAGTTGTGCATATTCTTTTATTTCTCTGCAATTCAGCTTTTAGTTGTTTGTTTTTTGTTTTTGGTTTTTTGATGTGTTTGGCAGCACTTTTGGGATTTATTTTATTTATTTAGTTTATTTTATTTATTTATTATCCTATTGGGATAAGGAAATCTGAATTTTTTGGCAATTCTGCTCAGGGATTTGCTGTTGGTGGGGATTGTACCTGATCTTTTTGCTCAACTGCTGCAGGAGAAAAAAAAAAAAAAAAAAAAAAAAAATTTCCCCAAGCAAAACTCTTTTTCTTTTACCCTTCCAGAGAGGAGCTGGGATTGGGATGAGGTGAGATGTGACACAGAAAATGGGAGAAATTGAGATTTTTTTCATGGATTTTGGCAGCACTTGGGTTGTTTCCCTGCCTGTTCCAGGGTCAGGATGTGACAGATCAGAGGGTTTGGATTTCTGCTGGTGGAGCTGGGTTGGATCCTCTAAAACACAACTAAAAACCATTTTTTTTTTCATGTTTTAGGAGATTTTTCCCATCAATTCCCCCCTGTGCAAGGTGGGGATGGTTTAAGGCATTGCCTCTCTTGTGGATAAAAGATTTATCTATAAATCATCAAAATATAATAAACCCTCCTGGCTTTATTGGTGTTTTTAGGGCTCTGCAAACAGAATTGTTCTTGTCCTCCTGGGTGAGGAATGTGAGGGGAGGGGGGGATGTGGGAATTGTGTTTGTTTTGGGCTCAGGCTCTGCTTTCTGTGTGCTCATTCCAGCTCCTCTTTACCTTCAAAATAAAAATCACCCAACGTGCAGCAGGAGCTTCTCCCTTGCCTCACTTGTTTCCAAATCCTCCTGTGCTCTTTGCAAGCTGAGTTTATTACAAAAAAAAAAAAAAAAAAAAAAAAAAAAAAAAAGAACAGAGTGAGACTCTGAGAGGTTCTGGCTGTTCAGGAAGTGACTTTTGATGGTGGTGGCATTAAACCCTTCAGCTGTAACCACTCATTCTGCTGAAGAAGTGTTTGTAAAGCATTAGAAATAGTGTTTTTCCATGTTTCAGATCTATTTGTTTCACTTTCAGCTGTCAGCACTTCAGATTGGAGCTGAAATGTTTTATTCTTTTAAGACATCTTCATTTCTTACCAAGTACCTCGTCTGTTCTCATTAGTGCCTCAGTGACAGTCTCAGAGTTAAGTGTGAAGAAGGTTCTTGGGGTATTCAGGAAAAAAAAACAAAACAAAAAAACCAAAAAACAAAAACCAACAACTCCATTTCTATCCAAAGAGCTGCATTGAGGTTCCTGAGCTGTGGTTCAGCACAGCAGGAATCTTGTGGCAAATTTGACTTTAGTGTGGCTGCTGCAAACCTCATTAAAGACATGAATCATCTCATTGAAGGCTTTTAAATACCAGGAGCAGTTTCAGGGGAGGGAAAAGCCTCCTGTGGACACCTGGGCAGGGAAGATTTCTCTTGCAGGTGCTGGAGCTTTGAGGAGTTTTTGGTTGGTTTTGCTAAAGTCAGGCTGTAGCACTTTCCTGATCTTGGCACTTCAGGTTTGAGAATTCACGTGGAAAAAAAAAAAAAAAATCAGAGCAGTGTTTGAGACTGAATACTTTGCACAGTTTGAAGGATGGGAGAGTTTGTCATCAAATTCAGAGATTCCAAATAAAAATTCTGGGTTGGGTCTTCATCCCAGGGCTGGGAAATTGCAGAACCCTCCCTGGTGTGCTGAATTAGCTGCTTTGCTCCCAAAAATATCCATCAGGGATTGTTTGGAGTTGGACTCTACAAAATACTCAGGTGTTGGATGCTTTGATGCAGGTAACCTGTCACATCAGTGGGATTTAGGCATTGTCTTTCCTTAGGATTCCTCGGGAATCCAAAATTCTGCAGGGATATCATCTGATATCATTCTGATCATGAACAACCCCTGTCAAGCACTGAAATATATTTTACAATACAAGACCAGGCTCTCAAGTTGATTTTCTGGCTCCTTCCTGCCCAGTTGATGCACACTGGTGATGACTGGTTGCACTGGTTTGGGAAGTGTTTTCTCAGTTCCTGGAGAAGTGAAACAGGTGACAAGTTGTACCAGTCTGATTCATTAGATCATACTGGGAGACACTAAGTGGCTGTGTTAATGAAGATGCTAATTAACAGCAGGCAAAGCCCAGCTCCCCCATCCAAAACAGGACACGCAGCTCTGGTGGGAGAAGCAGAGGTGGAACAGGAAGAAATTTCCTTTAACCCAGGAATGATGGCCAGGGGTTGCACACAAATGGAATTTTATCACTCTCCTTTTAATGTCATTTATCTCCTTACTTTAACTTGTGTGGTTTGGTTCTGCTGTGTGGCAGAAACTGAGGAGGTGAAAATGGAAGTGAAATTCCAAGCTGCTGTTTGGATATTGTCAATGGAGAATTGCTTTTACATCCAGCTAGAGCCATACAAAATTATTAGCATCAGGGATCCTTGCAAGTGATTAAAAAATAATTAGAGTTACAACCTTTATATTGCACTGAGTCCTCTGCTCAGGTTTTTGCCCACAGAGTGGGAAACACCTTGAAAAATCTCTCATTGCAGGCTTGAGAAGAAATACTGAGCATTGTAATAAAGATGGGAGTATTGGAATAAATTTGAGAGCATTGTAAGAAATTTGGGAGCATTGTAAGAAATAGGGGAGCACTGTAAGAAATTTGGGAGCATTGTAGTAAATATGGGAGCACTGTAATAAATAGGAGAGCATTGTAGTAAATATGGGAGCATTGTAGTAATTATGGGAGCACTGTAAATTTGGGAGCATTGTAGTAAATATGAGAGCACTGTAATAAATAGGGGGGCATTGTAGTAAATATGGGAGCATTATAATAAATTTGAGAGCATTGTAATAAATTTGGGAGCATTATAATAAATTTGGGAGCATTGGAATAAATATGGGAGCATTGTAGTAAGTATGGGAGCATTGTGAGAAATAGGGGAGCACTGTAAATTTGGGAGCACTGTAAAATATGGGAGCATTGTAATAAATATGGGAGCATTGTAGTAAATATCAGAACATTGTTATAAATATGGGAGAATTTTAGTAAATATGGGAGCATTGTAATAAATATGGGAGCATTGTAGTAAATATGAGAACATTGTTATAAATATGGGAGAATTTTAGTAAATATGGGAGCATTGTTGTAAATAGGGGAGCATTAATAAATGTGGGAGCATTGTAGTAAATATGGGAGTATTGTAGTAAATATGGGAGTATTGTTATAAATATGAGAGCATTGGAGTAAATATGAGAACATTGTAATAAATATGGGGGCATTGTAGTAATAAATATGGGAGCATTGTAATAAATATGGGAGCATTGTTATAAATATGAGAGCATTGGAGTAAATATGAGAACATTGTAATAAATATGGGGGCATTGTAGTAAAAATATGGGAGTATTGTAATAAATATGAGGAGCATTGGAATAAACATGGAAGCATTGTAAGAAATAGGGGAGCATTGTCAAAGGGGGCAGAGCAGTGGCACAGAGCCTTTAAAAACTTAATCCTTCAGAGGCTTCAAGGCCTTTGTGGTGTGGGTGAGGATGCTGGCAGTGCCCCATTAACAGTTTGTTTTGTTTCTTTGAAGCAAATGGTGATGAGCCTTCGAGTGTCGGAGCTGCAGGTGCTGCTGGGCTACGCGGGGAGGAACAAGCACGGCCGCAAACACGAACTGCTCACCAAAGCCCTGCACCTGCTCAAGGCTGGCTGCAGCCCTGCTGTCCAGATGAAAATCAAAGAACTCTATAGGAGAAGGTTTCCCCAGAAAATCATGACTCCAGCAGACCTGTCCATCCCCAGCGTGCACTCGAGCTCCATGCCGGCCGCGCTGTCGCCATCCACCATTCCACAGCTGGGCTACGACGGCCACCCCGCCACGTCCCCCCTGCTCCCCGTGTCACTGCTGGGACCCAAACACGAACTGGAACTGCCCCACCTCACCTCGGCCCTGCACCCCGTGCACCCCGACATCAAGCTGCAGAAACTCCCTTTTTATGATTTGTTGGATGAGCTGATCAAACCCACCAGCCTAGGTAAGGAAATCTTCCTGCGTGTGTGGCTTGGTTGGAAGGACAGGTGTTCTTTTAGGGAAAAAGCCCAAAAAACCAAAACCTGCATTTTCAGCCTTTTTCCCCATTCTTTCAGAATTTCTTTGTGTGTGGACATTTCCTTTGAGGAAGAGAAAAAAACAAAAAAAACCACCAACAACAAAACAAACCAAAACAAAAAAAAAACCCAGAAAACCAATTTGCCCCATCTGTTATTTTTATGGGTTTTTTTTGTGCCAGGAGTTTCACAGCAGGTGCTCCCCAGCCATTGGTGCCACAATGAGGAGCCCACAGGAGTTTTCAGCCTCAGTCTCACCCCGGGGTTTTTGTTCCTCAACATCTTTTAGCCCAGCCAGGCACCAAGATCCAGGCTGGGGTGGTTTCCTCCTGTCCTGCTGTGAAGGACAGTTATCTGCCAATAAAGGCAGGAGCTTCTCTTTGAAATGGAGAATGGAAATCCCCTCCCTACAAATTAATATAAATTTGAAATTAAGGGAAAGGTATGGGAATTAGGAATAACAGTTCTTGACTAGGAGAATTAAAATAGAAATGCAGCATTACAAAGAACAATCCCAACCCCTGCCAGAGTCAGAATCCAAGCTGACACCCGTCAGTCAGTCAGGGTGTTGGCACAGTCCCATTCCATGGTGGCTGCATCCTCCTGCAGTGGCAGATGTGGCTCAGCTGGAGCAGTGCTCCTGGAGAAGGGGCAGTTTCCTCTGAAGGTGCAGGGATGATGTGGAAAGGTCTGGAATTCCTCTGGAATCCAGTGGAAAGAAGGTGCCTTGGTGTCCAAAATGTCAGTTTTTCTCTGGGTAGGAAAGGCTTGGCTCCTGCCCTGGCTGGAGCATCTCCCATGGGATGATGGAATTTTATCAGCCATGCCCTGGGACTCACTGGCCATGAACAGGAGATCTCTCCTGGAGGGAGGATGGGCTGTGGGAGAGATAAAGATGATTGCCCCAGCTGGTTTAAAGCTGCCCATGAGCAGATAATGTGTGCCAGGAGATCAGGGGCACTGCCACACCCTGTGGTGACAGAATTCACATTTCTGGCCACACCAACCCAACCCATTGTGTTTGGGGGATATTGGTCACATTCAGCTGCTGCTGCTCCAGCAAGTGGTTAAATATTGCATCACAGCAGTGTTTAGAGAATTGCTATTTTTGGGAACTTTTGGAACAGATTGTTCTGCATGGAGAGACATCTTACCTAACACTCATTAGTTGCTTTAGCTGAGCCTCTAAATATGGTTTAAACATCCGTTATTTTTAAAGGAGGGGCTTTGACAAGGAACAAACTAAATCTTAGAAGAAAAAAGAGGAAAAAAAAAAAAAAACCTGAAACCAATTTGCTTTCAGTAGTTCTTATAAACCACAGAGTTTCATTATTAAAAAAAAAAAAAAAACAAAAAAAAAAAAAAAAAAAAAAAAAACAAAAAACCAAAAAAACCAAAAAAAAACCCAACAAAACCCAAACTAAACAAAACTACCCCCAAATCTGTCAAGCTTCTAAAATGTTCTCATCTGTGCTGGGAAGGAGTGCCAGGCTGGAAATTTGCTGGATCCATTACAGTCTGAACATCTGAATTTAGGGAACTTGTGGTTCTTTTGCAGTTGTGGCTACTTTTTCTTGCAGCTGATTTTTGTGTGAAGGTTTAAATCACTGGTGTGGAGCTGCTGGGAAGAATCTGCTGCTCCCAGAACATTCTATAATATTTTTTTAATATTTTCAATATATATTTTCAATATTCCATTTTTTTTTGTTATTTTTCATGGCAGCATTTTTTTTTTTCCAACATGGTTAACTTCTAATACTCTTCAATATTGCCTGAATGCACCTGGTGATTTCTCTGTGTTGGAACCTTGTGCTGGCTTGAAACCCCAGGAAAAATTTCCCTGCTGGTAGGAGGAGCAGATTTGTGAGAGGAGATCTGGGGAGAGAGGGTGGGTGAGTGAGAAAAAAAAATAAAAAATAAAGTCCTTTGCAGGAGAAATCCCATGTAAACAAAGCTGAGCAGGTACTTTCCAGTGCCAGTCTGAAATGCTGGGGGTGTGGGAGGCCTGATGTGTGAGTGCTGAGCTTGTCTGAGATCTGGCACAGTTGTTTATATATATATATATATATATATATATAATTTTTTATTATTATTATTTAGCTGCAGTAATTGAGGGAAGAACAGATTTTGGTAATTTCTTCTGTTTCAGGTGGTTTTTCCACCTGATGTGTGAGTGCTGAGCTTGTCTGTGCATTTCTGAAAAATCTGGCATAGTTGTTTGTATATATACATTTTTAAATTTTTTTTTATTGTTATTTAACTGCAGTAATTGAGGGAAAACCAGATTTTTTGGTAATTTTCTGTTTCAGGTGATTTTTCCACCTGATGTGTGAGTGCTGAGCTTGTCTGTGCATTTTTGAAAGATCTGGCACAGTTGTTTGTATAATTTTTTTTTTTATTTAGCTGCTGTAATTGAAGTCAAAGCAGCAAGATTTTGGTAATTTAATCTTCTGTTTCAGGTATTCTTTGCAGAGGTGCACTGTATCTATTCAGCTTTAATCTAAACCCTGATTGATTAATAACCATTGCAGGCAGTGTCAGCTAATTAGGTGCTCAGTATGTGTCTCATCACTTTTACATTAGAAATAATGAAAATAAGGCTGGAATTTCCACAAGGAAATTCCAGTGCAGGAATGGATTTATTGATTGATTTATTCCTTTGCTCTCAGCTCTGTGTCTGGCAGACCCCAGCCCCAAATTTTGGGCTCACCCTGCCAGCTCTCAGTGCCTGATGGACACTGGGATGTTTTTCTCCTTTTTGTGGAGTGTCAGGGGAAGAAAATGGAAGTGAAATTCCAAGCAGATATTTGGAAGCAATCCCTTTCCTTTCTTTGAACTTGAGGAATGTTTGGGGGTTTTTGTTTTGTGGGGGAATTTTGTTTGTCTGAAGCAATGCTATTAAAAAGTCTTTTAATTAAACATTTGGGGCAAGAGCTTCAGTATCCATTCAGTCCTAAAATTCTGGAATTATTTGGGTTTGGAAGAGCCTCAAAGCCCATCCCCACACCTTCCACTATCCAGGGTGCTCCAGCCTGGCCTTGGACATTCCAGGGAATCCAGGAGCAGCCACAACTTCTCTGAAAATTCCATCCCAGCCCCTCCCCACCCTGTCCAGATTAATCCTCTCCATTTATTCACTTACTGATACTGCAAAAATGTGGAATCATTTGTAGAATATTTGCCCCAGATGGTTTGGGCATCCTTGTCTGTGCTGGCAGCAGTGTGGCTTTCCTCAAGTGTCCCATGTGTGGCTTCCCTGGTTTGTTTTCCACACTCAGAAATTGGAATTTAGCCAGGGTTTCAGCATCTCCTGCTTGCTTTTTTTCCCATCAGATTACTCATGGGGTAGGGATAAAAGAACTTTTGAATTGACTCTGTGTTTCCCTCCCCCACAAGGATGAACTGATGACCCGATGTGGGGTTTGGAATAATTCTCTGCCTGCTTGAAACAGAACCTACTGAAAGAGAAAGAAAATGTGTGTGTGTGTGTGTGTGTGTGTGACAGAGAATCTGTCTAATTCCAATTTCAGATCCTGCTGAAATGACATCAAATTGGGCAAAGCACATCCTTGGGTTGCCCCTGGTTGTTCCCAGGTGCAGCTGGGAAGGTTTGCTGCAGTTTTCTGTCTGTTTTTAGAAGTGCTGGTTGGTTGAAGGAGCAATAATTTGGGAAAGCCTCAGGGCAGGGAGTTGCCCAGCAGGGCACTGGGGCAGGCATTCTGTACCCAAATATTTCGTGTGGGTGGGTAGCACACAACTCATGTGAAAAACAGATCAGGAAATGAAATCTGCTCACTCTTATTTGTAATGTCAAGGACAAAAGGAGGAAATAGAAATAGAAAATTTTTATATTTGAATATGGGATGCAGGGATTGATTTCTCCATCTCTGCCCTTCTGAGCAGGACTGCCTGAATCCCAGAATCCCTGAGGTTGGAAACCCCCAAAAATCCCAGAGTCCAACCTTTGATCAGCACCTTGTGCCACATCCAGCCCTTCCTTGGGCATTTTTTGGTGTGAGACAAAGAGCCATTTGTTCATTTGTTGAATTGGATCCACATTTTCTGAGTCACCCTCCCTGCCAAGTGCAGAGAGCATCGGGCTGGGATGGGTTTGTGTCCCTTTTCTGTGCATGGAGCTCATGGTTTACCCCCATTTGAAGTGATTTTTATTTTTATTTTAATAATGTTTGGAAGGAAAAGCTGCCCACTCTGCCTTTGTTGCAATGGATGCAGGTCTCTTTATTCCTGTGCTTCTCTGTTGTTTTTCTCACAGGATCTAAAAAGGAGAATTTTGGTTGTTTGTCAAGTGAAGCTGCAGCTCTCACTTGATTCCCCCATTTCCAGCCCCCAGAGCACAGACTGTTGCTAATTGGTTGTTTTTTTTTTTAAAGCACATTTTCTAAAAGTAACTCCTAACACACAGATAAGATCTCTTTTGTCTGGTGAAATGTGTTTACTGGCAGTAACAAGGCCCAGAATTTGCCAGATTATTATGGAAGGGACATGAGATAGTTAAGCAACATCCTAAAAATGCCTCTTGTTACAGCAAATATCATTCCTAATTGCTTGGAGCTGTGTAGTTGTTCCAAAAAACATTTTAACTGGCTTAGGGGGTCTTTACTTACCTGTAAGGGAAATGAAGCTTTTTATTTTATTTTTTTTTTTCCCAATTGAAAGGATTAAAGAGGCTGTGAGCTCTCCTCCTGTTTAAAATCAGTCTAAATGGCACAAGGATCATCCTCCTGCAGTTTGTTTGCTGTGCTTCAGCTCTCAGTGATACAAACACTGCCCTGAAAGCTGGAGCTGAGCCAGAGAAATTAGAATTTTTACCTGCAGCCTCCTGGAAGGAAGAGGCACAGATCACTCATTAGCCCTCAGAGCCAGCAGAATTCCAGCTCCATCAGAGCTTCCAGTGCCTCAGGATGGAGATCTGAGTTTAATTCCCTAATTTCTGGACTCTACTAGCAGCATTTCTGCAAGCAGCAGAATTTCATCCTCCTTCCTGTGCTTCCCTTCCATGAAATCTCCTTTTTCTGGGAGCAATCCTGGTGCCTCAGGATGGAGGTCTCAGTTTAATTCCCTAATTTCTGGACTCATTACCAGGATTTCTGCAAGCAGCAGAATTTCATCCTCCTTCCTGTGCTTCCCAAGCAGCATTCGTGCTCCTCACTTGCACTTCCCATGAATTCTCCTTTTTCTGGGAGCAATCCTGGTGCCTCAGGATGGAGGTCTCAGTTTAATTCCCTAATTTCTCATTACCAGGATTTCTGCAAGCAGCAGAATTTCATCCTCCTTCCCAAGCTTCCCTTCCATGAATTCTCCTTTTTCTGGGAGCAATCCTGGTGCCTCAGGATGGAGGTCTCAGTTTAATTCCTTAATTTCTGGACTCATTACCAGGATTTCTGCAAGCAGCAGAATTTCATCCTCCTTCCCAAGCTTCCCTTCCATGAATTCTCCTTTTTCTGGGAGCAATCCTGGTGCCTCAGACACAGAGCCAGATCTTGCAGCTGAGCTGCCTAAAATCTTGAGGGTGCCTGCAGTTCAAGGTACAGCCATGAAACAATTAAACAATTCAGAGCAAGGCAGGGTTGGAAGCCATGGAAGTTTTGTTTGGCAGGGATTTCTCCTTTTTCTCTATCAGCCAGCTGATCTCGGGCTCCGTGCAATCGCTATTATGGTTTATATGAAAGTCACGCTTTTACTGTCTTGTGTGTTTATTATTTTTTTGAAATGTACTTTGTGGGAGGAAGTTCAACAAAACACTAAATTCTCAACTCGAGCTTTGAGTTCTCTTTGACTTCCGGCCCTGCAGCTTTTCATTGTGCAAGAGTGGGGTGAGATATTAGCTCAGTGCTGGGGCTGAGCTGGAATTACAGCACACTTGGGGTTCTTTTTTATGGATTTGTATGTGCTGGGCCTCCAGTTGGGCTTTGCACAGTCAAGAGGGTTTCTTTTGAGAGAGCTTTAAGCAACTGTGTAGCTTGTAAAAAAAAAAAAAAAAAAACAAAAAAAAGGGATTTGTGAAGGTTTTTTTCAGCTGATTGCTCAATCTCCTCATGCGTAGGGCTGAGGTCACTGGGATTCCTGGCCCTGACAGGACATGGAGGGAATGAGATTCCAAAACATGGAGGGAATGAGATTCCAGGCCATGGAGGGAATGAGATTCCAGAACATGGAGGGAATGAGATTCCAGGACATGGAGGGAATGAGATTCCAGAACATGGAGGGAATGAGATTCCAGGATATGGAGGGAATGAGATTCCAGGCCATGGATGGAATGAGATTCCAGATCATGGAGGGAATGAGATTCCAGATCATGGAGGGAATGAGATTCCAGGCCATGGATGGAATGAGATTCCAGATCATGGAGGGAATGAGATTCCAGAACATGGAGGGAATGAGATTCCAGATCATGGAGGGAGTGAGATTCCAGATCATGGAGGGAATGAGATTCCAGATCATGGAGGGAATGAGATTCCAGGATATGGATGGAATGAGATTCCAGGACATGGATGGAATGAGATTCCAGAGCATGGAGGGAATGAGATTCCAGGACATGAAGGGAATGAGATTCCAGAACATGGAGGGAATGAGATTCCAGGACATGGAGGGAATGAGATTCCAGAACATGGAGGGAATGAGATTCCAGGACATGGAGGGAATGAGATTCCAGGACATGGAGGGAATGAGATTCCAGGATATGGATGGAATGAGATTCCAGGACATTGAGGGAATGAGATTCCAGGACATGGAGGGAGTGAGATTCCAGATCATGGAGGGAATGAGATTCCAGGACATGGAGGGAATGAGATTCCAGGACATTGAGGGAATGAGATTCCAGGACATTGAGGGAATGAGATTCCAGGACATTGAGGGAATGAGATTCCAGAACATGGAGGGAATGAGATTCCAGAACATGGAGGGAATGAGATTCCAGGACATGGATGTCTCAAGATTCCAGGATATGGATGTCTCAAGATTCCAGGACATGGATGAACCAAAATTCCAGAACATGAGTAACCAAGATTCCAGGACGTGGATGGAACAAGATTTTAGGACATGGGTGAGCCAAGATTCCAGGCTGTGACAAGGATTCCAGGTTCTGTCAAGACATGGATGTCCCAGGATTCCAGACCCTGACAGGACATGGATGAACCAACATTCCAGGCCCTGGATGAGCTGAGATTCCAGGCCCTGACAAAGATTCCAGGCCATGTCAGGATATGGGTGAACAAGACCCAGGACATGAATTCCAGGCTCTGACAGGACATCTATGGATATCCCAAAATTCCAGGCTGTGACAAAGATTCCAGGCTCTGACAGGACATGGATATCCCGAGATTCCAGGACATGGGTGAACAAGATTCCAGGACATGGATGAGCCAAGATTCCAGGACATGGATGAGCCAAGATTCCAGGACATGGATGAACCAAGATTCCAGGACATAGATGTCTCAAGATTCCATGACATGGATGAGCCAAGATTCCAGACCCTGACAGGACATGGATGTTCCTGGATTCCAGGACATGGAATGAACATGGATGAACCAAGATTTCAGGACATGGGTGAACAAGATCCCAGGCCATGGATATCCCAGGCCATGGATGTCCCAGGATCCCAGGCCATGGATGACCCAGGATCCCAGGCCATGGATGTCCCAGGATCCCATGGATGACCCAGGATCCCAGGCCATGGATGTCCCAGGATCCCAGGCCCTGACAGGCCATGGATGTTTCCAGACATGGCTGGAAAGGAGCTGAGAAGCCACTTGGCTTCCACAGAATCACAGAGAACATAAAATATCCTGAATTAGGACAAACAAAATCCATCTCCCTGGCCCAACAATCCCATCCTGTGCCTGAGGAAAAAAACCTTTTCTTGAGAGGAAAGCTCCAGAAGCAGGATCCATGCAGGGATGTGGCAGTGCTGACTTTGTGCTGCTCCTCTGAAGTGGCTGAGTTGGTGCTTTTAGGAATAAAAATTCAAATCCTGAAGCCTGAAAGCAACATTTGAGTTGTGGGACATAATTTAGGTGTGTGAAGGAATAAGGAGGATCCTGTGATGTTCCTTCCCTCTGGCAGTGATGGATCAGGTGAGATCCAGGAGAGGAGAGCTGGGAAAAGGAAGAGTTTGGCCATGGGATGTTGGCATGGAAGTGTCCCCAAATCTTCCTGCAGCTCTTCAGAAATGCTCTAGCCCGTGACTGATGTAAAGAATAATCAAACAGAAATGTCTGTCCAATTGCACATAATTTCCAGCTGATCTCTCCTGTATTCTGTTTATACAACATACCAGAAAGAGTTATAAAATCCATAATATTTATGGATTAATTGTAGCCCTTGGAGTATTTCCAGGCTATTTTCATCTATATATTTAGGCACAATTTCAAATAAGCTCCTTCACATCTCTTTACTCCCTTCCTTTCCCACCCCCAGGGTGGCTCTGCCTGTTCCTCCTGAGGATTAACTGGGAGTTGAACAGAATCTAAAAATGATTTGAAGGGATAAAAGCAGCAGCTGACCAGAACCAGGGCTCAGTTTTTCATCTGCTCTAAGGTGGAGAACGTGGCCCTGTCCCTTTTTTTTTTTTTCTCAGGCTGTTTTTGGGCACAGCTGTGACCTTTTGGAGGTGGCAGAAAAGCTCTTTGAATAAAGAAGGATTTGGGTTTTTTTTACTAAAATGCTTCCCTTCAAGTAGTTTTGGAAAGGTTGAGCATCCAGCATCCATCATGATAAGGGATGGAAATGGAGCAGAATGGCCAAGGTGGGACAAAAAGTGAGAATTTGGGATTTCTCTTGGTGCTGGAGCTCAGATCTCCTGAATCCCACGACTGAGGGATGGCAGATATTGGGTTTTGGGGTGCAGAACCCTGGGATGGATTTAGTGATGCCTGAGAGGTTTTTCCAAGGAGAGAGGGTGGCTCCAGGAGGGATCTGGCTGTGCCAGATGTTAAATACAGCTGCATTTAACAGCTGCAGGAAATGCAGGGATGGTGGCTGCTGGATTAAAAGTGCTGCTGGTTCCAAAAAATGACAGAATTTGGGGTTGTGGTTGAGAGGCAGAAAGGTGGATGTGTAAATAAATGTGGATACTCAGGAACTCCAGAATTTGGGGTGGCTTTAAAGCCTCAAGGAGATTGAATTTTCAGCAGTGATATTTGGTAGAGGATTGGATTTAAATCAATGTGTTTAAATCTTCTGGTGTTTAAAGGAAAAGCAAAATGAGGAATCTCACCTGGCTGGGGAGGGAAGAAAGAATTGGGGAATATCCTGAGCTGGGAAGGATTATCCAGTCCAACTCCTGGCCCTGCACAGACACCCCAAAATGCCACCCTGGCAGCATTGCCCAAATCTTCCTGCAGTTCTGGCAGCCTTGGGATTGTGCCCAAAACTTTTTCCTGATTTCCCTCATCAGGAAGTCCCAGGCAGCCCTTCCATATTTCTGGTTAATATTTGGGCAAATTTAGCTAATCCAGACCATTAGGTCAGTGAATAATCTCTTTTTTCTTACAGCATGCAGCAAAAATTTCCTCTGCTCCTCATCCTCTTCCTTACTTTCAAAAAAACCAAATTTTGGAAATAAACACAATTATTGGGAATCATTTAATGATATCTTAGATAATTCTTGTATAAAGAACAAGTTAAATTTCAGTCCAAGCTTCTCTTTAATATATTCCCTTCAATATTTAACAATTAGTGATGATGATGGGAAGATGAATCTCATTTTATTGGGTTTTAAGAAGCATCACCACCTCAAATCCATAATAAAAAAAAAAAAATTCATGGAAGGTTTGAAGGTGGCTGTGCCTGAGTGGAAATTCAGAGAGTGGTTTTTTCTCAAGACAGCAAGAGGTATTTCACTGCAGAAAGATTGGGTGGCTATTTTTAGCTCTGGGTACTGGTGAGGTGGAACAGAATATTTTTAGAGCTCTAGAAAATGCAGCCACTCAAGCTGGGTTTTTTTTTTTTTTTTTTTTTTTTCACTCTGGTGCTGGAGGGGTTTTCCAAAATAAAGAGCAGAATTAGTAGAAAATGGCTTTTCCGTATAATTTTTATTTATTAAATTTATTTAATATATTTTTATATATATAAAATATATATAAATATATTAAATATATAATATATATAATATATATAATATATATAATATATATAATATATATAATATATATAATATATATAGTATCAATATATAAATATATATATATTTATATATATAAATTTATTAAACAGGTGATCTGTTGGTTGTGTGGGTATACATTTATTTATATATGTATTTTTATATACACACTCTGTGTTAATACTTTTATATTAATATTTTAAAATTTACATTTATATGTATTTTTATATTTATAACTATATTTCTATATCTATATATTTATATATATTATATATTTTATATTAAATATATTTTATATATATAACTGTATTTCTATATCCATATATTTATATATATTATATATATATTTTATATATAAAATATAATATATATTATATATTTTTTAATATTTTTCTATTTATTTTTCTATATCTTTTCTATATATTTTTCTATTTATACATATCCATTTATATTTAAATATTAATATATATATATTTTTATATATATATTTATATTTATATATATATATGTTCCTATATGATTTCAAGTGTCTTGGCCCTGTGAATGCCATATATTAAAAAGAGTTTTCCCTCAAATTTGGGAAACTTTTTGTCTCAGTGAAATGTTTTAAGGAAATCCACAACCAGCAAGGCAGAATTTTATCCCTCAGTTAATCTGTGCCAATCCTGGCTCATTCCTGGACTGAGGCAAGCCTGGAATAATTCAGGAAATGGTGGAAGAGTCAATTAGGAAAAGAAAATTTTAGGAGAAGAAACTCTGTGACTTTTTAAGCATTTTGCACTCTTGACTCTTCCAAGCTCTGTTGCATTCACAGTGCTCAAGAAAACATGTTAATATTTAATAAATCATAGTTCTGGAAAAGAAACAACAAACCCAACCCCCCAAAACCATTCCTGGCATCTTTCTGAAGAATGTCCACATTAACTCTGTTGTCCTGGCTTGATTCCAGCTTTATTGGATTATAAATTCTATTTTCATCCTCTTGGTTTTCAATTGCAGATCTATTTTTACCTTTCTTTTGTTAAATAATGATTGCAGGGCATGGTTGTGTTTGTAGCCATCACAATGATTTTATTGTCTAAACTGATTTTTTTTTTTCTGGTTTTAATCATTCTCCAGAACTTTTAAAAGAAAATTATGTGCTTGACTTGGCCAGGATGTGTTTTGGTGTTTTAAACACAGCAGACAGAATGAATAGAAATCTGTCAGCTTTTTCTGCACTCTGAAATTCCAAATTTCCAATTGGAAAATCTCTGATCTTTGGGAATAGAGGAGTTGGGAGCCAGAGATAAATGTGGAAATTCAGATTTTAATGGCAGAGCTGCTGTTTAATGTGGGATTTTCACACTTCATCTGCAGGGTAAGCAGATCCAGGAGGAATAAATATGAGCATAAAAAGATGATAAGGGAGAAGATTAGAGAAAAACACCCAAAAAAAAAAAAAAAAAAATCAGATTTCAGCAAGGGGCAGAGTTGGTTCCATGGAGCTCCTTGTCTGCCCTCCCCTGCCTCTCCTGCTCTGTCTGTCAGGAATTCTGGAATATTTTCATTCCCTTTTGGAGCATCTTTGCCTAATTAGCAGTGTTGTTTTTTAATTTCCCTTCCCTCCCTGCAATTTGGCCGTGCTCCCGTGGAAATCACACAAAACAAGGATGGAGAGCAGGGGGGGAAAGAGCTGCTGCTTTCCAGGGAATGGGAGAGCTGGGAATGGGAATGGGGGAGGTCTGGGAATGGGAATGGGAATGGGAATGGGAATGGGGGAAATCTGGGAATGGGAATGGGGCAGATCTGGGAATGCGAATGGGGGATCTGGGAATGGGAATGGGGAGATCTGGGAATGGGGAGATCTGGGATTTGGGAATGGGGGAGGTCTGGGAATGGGAATGGGGAGATCTGGGAATGGGGGAGATCTGGGATTTGGGAATGGGGAGGTCTGGGAATGGGAATGGGGGATCTGGGAATGGGAATGGGGAGGTCTGGGAATGGGAATGGGGGATCTGGGAATGGGGAGATCTGGGATTTGGGAATGGGGAGGTCTGGGAATGGGAATGGGGCAGATCTGGGAATGGGAATGGGGGAGGTCTGGGAATGGGGGAGATCTGGGATTTGGGAATGGGGGAGGTCTGGGAATGGGGGAGATCTGGGATTTGGGAATGGGGGAGATCTGGAATGGGGGGGATCAGGGAATGAGGGAGATCTGGAATCAGGGAATGGGGGAGATCTGGGATCTGGGAATGGAGGAGATCTGGGAATGGGAATGGGGGAGATCTGGGAATGGGAATGGGGGATCTGGGAATGGGGGAGAGCTGGGATTTAGGAATGGGGGAGATCTGGGAATGGGAATAGGGGAGATTTGGGAATGGGGGAGGTCTGGGATCTGGAATGGAAGAGCTCTGGGAATGAGGGAGATCTGAGAATGGGGGAGATCTGGGAATGGGGGAGATCTGGGAATGGGGGAGATCTGGGAATGGGAGAGATCTGGGATCTGGGAATGGGGGAACTCTGGTATCAGGGAATGTGGGAGCTTTGGGGTCTGGAAATGGGAGAGCTCTGGGATCTGCAGTTCCCAGTCAAGGGCACAGCACAGAATTCCAGCAGGGTTTGGGTTGGAAGGGAGCTGAAATCCCATCCCATGGATCCCATGGATCCCATGGATCCCATCCCATCCCATCCCATCCCATCTCCAGGATCCCATCCCATCCCATCCCATCTCCAGGGAATTTCTCTGGGAATTCCATCCCAGAGAAGAATTCCTTCCCAAATCCATCCACCTTCACTTCCTGCCCATTTAACCCCCTGTCCTCCCATCCCTTTCCAAATCTCCTCTTTGAGGCTGCACAAAAGACACTGAAAACACAAAAAAACCCCCAAAACTCCAGAAGAAATGTCAGAAATTGTCTTTTTCTGTTCAATTTTTGGTTCCAACCAAGGCTGTTTTCTGTCCTGGAGTGGCTCCTGAGCCATTTTCCCCAAATAAATTTATAAATGCTTTAATTGGACCAATATAACAGTTGGATATTAAGAAATATTAAAATTATAATTAAGAAATATTAAAATTATTTCCTGGGAGAGTGGTTAAATACTGAAACAGCTTCCACAGCAAAGTGTGGAATCACCATTTCTGAAATCAAAAATTCAAATTTTGATTTAACTGACAAAGTGGTTTCAGCCACAAGTTGAACTTTGAGGTCTTTTCCAACCTTAATAATTCAGTGATTCTGTGGAAGTTCAAACCTCACTTTTCATATCTTTATTTAGTAAAAAATAAATTTTCTATCAACATGAGGAGAGGAAAAAAAAATTTTAGAGCTTTTGGTCCAAACTTGGTCACAGTTTTCCTGCTGGAGGCATTTCCCATCTCCCATCTGGATTCTCTAAATTGGAGCTGCTGCAAAAAAAGGGAAAAATTTGGGAAATCCAAGGAATTTTGGTGGTTGCTGGATAATTGAGCTTTAAATGAAAGTGGCATTAGTTAAATAACAATTATAAATAAATATATTATTAAATAATAGAATTAATATATTATTAAATAAATAATTATCATTATAAATAAAAATAGCAATTTTTAATCAATAAAATTGGGTTCACAGCAAAAATTCCCAAAAACCTTCCAGAATTTTTCTAATTAATCCAAATTGATGATTTCCAGGCTAAAGCAAATAATAGCTGAAAAAAAAAAAAAAATAGAAATCAAGGCAGCAGATGAAGCCATGGAAAAGCAGGAAATTACAGCTGGAATTCCCTCATTAGCTCTGCTAATTCAGCTTTTGTTAATTAGAGTTTGTAATTGTGATCTTGCCATTTACAGCTAAAAATAGGTGTGAAATTCTATGGAAGAGCAAATGGGAAAAAAAAAGTCAGATTTTCATTGTTAATTGTGCACACACATTGTGGCTGTGTTTCCTGCAGGGAGGAAATGGATGCATTAAAAAAAAAAAAAAATAAAATAAAATAAAGGAAGTTATTTATAAAACTGAATTCTTTCTCAAAGAAACTTCGTGTTTATATTTATTATATGTATTTGTATTTCTATTTATAATATATTTATTGTATATATATTTATAATATATTTATATCTATTATATATTTATATATATTTATGATATATTTATTTTTTTATTAATGACTTTTATTTATTATTCTTTATCATTTTATTATCATTTTTATTTATCAGTGGCGGCTTCCGAAGCCGTTCGGAGCCAGACGAGTCTAGATTTAACGATTTTTTTTTTTTTTTAATTTTCTAATGTTTTGGAAAAAAAATTGAATTAATTATTTAATAATTAATGATTTTTCTGATTGTTGTAGCTGTTTTTTTTTTTTTTTGATGCTCTCTGCTCTCTTGCAGCCTCAGATAACAGCCAGAGATTTCGGGAAACCTGCTTTGCCTTCGCCCTGACGCCCCAGCAAGTGCAGCAGATCAGCAGCTCCATGTGAGTCAGCAAAAACCCAAATTATCAACAGCAAAACTCCAAATTATCAACAGCAAAACTCCAAATTATCAACAGCAAAACTCCAAATTATCGACAGCAAAACTCCAAATTATCGACAGCAAAAATCCAAATTATCAACAGCAAAAACCCAAATTATCAACAGCAAACACCCAAATTATCAACAGCAGAACTCCAAATTATCAACAGGAAACACCCAAATTATCAACAGCAAAAACCCAAATTATCAACAGCAAAAACCCAAATTATCGACAGCAAAAATCCAAATTATCAACAGCAAAAATCCAAATTATCAACAGGAAACACCCAAATTATCAACAGCAAAAATCCAAATTATCAACAGCAAACACCCAAATTATCGACAGCAAAAATCCAAATTATCGACAGCAAAAATCCAAATTATCGACAGCAAAAATCCAAATTATCAACAGCAAAAACCCAAATTATCAACAGCAAAAATCCAAATTATCAACAGCAAACACCCAAATTATCAACAGCAAAAATCCAAATTATCAACAGCAAAAATCCAAATTATCAACAGCAAAAACCCAATTTATCAACAGCAAAAATCCAAATTATCAACAGCAAAAATCCAAATTATAAGCAGCAAAAATCCAAATTATCAACAGCAAACACCCAAATTATCAACAGCAAAAACCCAAATTATCAACAGCAAAAATCCAAATTATCAACAGCAAACACCCAAATTATCAACAGCAAAAATCCAAATTATCAACAGCAAACACCCAAATTATCAACAGCATACACCCAAATTATCAACAGCAAACACCCAAATTATCAACAGCAAAAATCCAAATTATCAACAGCAAACACCCAAATTATCAACAGCAACACCCAAATTATCAACAGCAAAAACCCAAATTATCAACAGCAAAAATCCAAATTATCAACAGCAAAAACCCAAATCATCCACCCCAAAAAACTCAGCTTTCATATCCCTCCCTTGGAAATTGGAAGGGAAAAACTCCTCTGGGGAATTTTGTTCTGTTTTGTTTTCAGTGCCACCATTGAGTTTTGGGTGGGGTTTTTTTGGGGATTAAATCCCTAAAAATCCAGAATTTTGCTTCTTGCAGCTCTTCTTTGCCACCAGTTAATTAATTTAATTTGATTTATCAGTTTGTTAATTCGTCATAAAGTTGGGAGTTTATGGTGACCCATCAGAATTTTATATACAATATACAATATACAATATACAATATACAATATACAATATACAATATAAAATGTATAATAAATATATAATTTATAATGTGTAATATATAATATATATAATATATAATATATAATATATAATATATAATATATAATATATAATATATATAATATGTAATATATAATGTATACTATATAATATATATTTATATATATAAAATATACATATTACACATATATACATGTTATATATTATATATATATTATATATAATATATATATTATATATATTTTTATATTTATATCTATATTATATAGATATTATATATATAGTTTATAATATACTAAAAAACTAAACCAACCAATCAAAAAACCAAAAGAACCCCCCCAAAAAATTAAAAAAAACAAAACACCCCCAAAACTAAACAAAGCAAATAAAACAAAAAAAAACCCCCAAAATCCCCAAAAATAAACAAGAACAACAAAAAACCAAATAATTAAGAAAAAAAAAAAAAAACCCAACCAAAAATACCCCACAAAAATAAAAAAACAACAAACCCCTCCCAAAACCAACCAAAGCAACAAAAACAAAAACCAAAAAAACCCACAAAATTCCCCCCAAAAAACCCAACCAAAAAAAAAAAACAAAAAAAAACAAAAAAAAAAACAAAAAAAAAAAAAACCAAACAACCAAAAAAAACCCCAAAACAACAAAAAAAACCCCACAAAAATGGAGGTCAGAATTTATTTATTTACCTCAAAAAATAAAAATTTTTCCCTTTAAATTCAGTTTGAGAGTGGTGGTTTGAGCAGGAGCAGCAAAATCTGGTGTCCATTTTATAGACCTGAAAATGTGAATTTTACACTTCTTTGTGTAAAGAAAGAAATGATTTCCATAAAATAAAACTTCTTGAGGAATCTTTATCACAATATTGAGGAATCTTGTTAAAAACAGGATTTTTAATCCATGTTCTGGTTTTTTTTCCAGGGATATTTCTGGGACCAAATGTGACTTCACAGTACAGGTCCAGCTAAGGTAGGATTTTATTGTAGGATTTATCTAAATAAATTTATTTATTCCCAACTTTCCCAGCAGGTTGGGAATTCCTGGATGGAAAAGAGCCTCGTCCTGTTTGATTTTCTTATCAGTGAATGTTTGGGGCTGGAAAATCCATGAGCAGGGAGGTTTTTTTACTAGCAGGGATTCCAAAATCTTCTTTTAGGAACTTTGGGAATCAACATCTTGATTAATTTGGGGATTTTAATCAGTCATAAATGGAATAAATATATCTCAGCCTGGTGGGGTGGGATGGAAAATCCATGAGCAGGAATTCCAGAAAATCCATGAGCAGGGATTCCAAGATCATCTTCTTTGGGAATCAACATCTTGATTAATTTGAGGGTTTTAATGAATCATAAATGGATTAAATCTTCTGTCTCAGCCTGGTAAGATGGGATGGAATATCCATGAGCAAGAATTCCAAAATCTCCTTCTTTAGGAACTTTGGGAATCAACATCTTGATTAATTTGAGGATTTTAATCAGTCATAAATGGAATAAATATATCTCAGCCTGGTGAGGTGGGATAGAAAATCCATGAGCAGGAATTCCAGAAATTCCATGAGCAGGGATTCTAAAATCTGCTTATTTAGGAACTTTGGGAATAAACATCTTGATTAATTTGGGGATTTTAATCAATCATAAATGGATTAAATCTTCTGTCTCAGCCAGGTAGGATGGGATGGACAATCCACAAACAGGAATTCCAAGATCTTTTTTTTTTTTTTGGGGTACTTGGGGAATCAGCATCCTGATTAATTTGGGGATTTTTATGATTTATTTTTATGATTTTTCAATCATAAATGGATTAAATCTTCTGTCTCAGCCAGGTGGGGTGGGATGAGGAGGGAATGATGGAAAACAAAAAACCCTTTTGGATTTTCCAGCCCCTGCTGGACATGGACAGGGATGGGGAAGGTCCTGGAAGGAATCCAGGGGAGCTGAGAGGTTTTTGGAATGCTCCTTGTCCATGAGCTGGGCTGGGAGCAGGAAGGGTGTGTCCTGCAGCAAAAAAAAACCACCTCTTTGAACTTGAAATAAATAAATTCAACATCAGAGCCCTGAGGATTCCTTGGCTGTGCTGAAACTGCAGCTGGGACGGTGGAAAAATGTCATTTTGTGACTCTTGTGTTTAATGTGGAGAAAAGGCAGAGAAAAAATTGGGATTTAAGGAATTTGAGGAGGAACCTCCAGCCTGTTTGAACCACTGGGATTTTGGGGGTTTTCCTGCTTTGTGATGTAATTTGCTTAGCAAGAACTGTTGTGATTTCACAGCTCAGCAGAAAAACAATTCCTTCCAGGAAGAGATGATCTTTAAATCACTTTAAGAGTGAAAGGTGATGGCAACTCTTTGCTTTCAGGTTTTGTTTATCAGAAACCAGTTGTCCACAAGAAGATCACTTCCCACCCAATCTGTGTGTGAAAGTAAATGGGAAACCATGCAGCCTTCCAGTGAGTAAAATCTTCTTTTCATACATATTTTGGGATGCATTATTAGGAATTATTTGCCTGAAAATTTATCCCAGTCTTTGGAATGAAAGAAGACATCAAGTAATTTGTTTTAGCCAACAGATCCAGAAGTTAATATGCAAGTTGAAAACTTTTTTTCAGGCTCATATGTTTAGTAATATTAACATGAATGGAGAAAAAAGGGATTAAATTTTAAAACTCTGGTCCAAACTTTGGGGCTTTTTGTTTAGTTTTGCTGAGACAGGAGAGGTGGCAAAGTTCCCTTTAATATTCTGTGGGCAGGATTAGGATTTTGGATTCCCATCAAGAGAAAGAACTTTAAAAATGCTCAATATTTCATTGTCTGCTCCTTCTCTCTTGGAATAAAACACAGAGCCTGGTCCAGGTGTATTAGGAGGGACAAAAAGCAGAAGAACTGTGAGATTCTTTTTTTCTGAGAGCTGAAATGTTTTGGTTTTTTTTTTAGGGTTACCTGCCACCAACCAAAAACGGAGTTGAACCAAAGCGCCCCAGCCGACCAATCAACATTACCTCACTCGTCCGCTTGTCCACCACGGTCCCCAACACCATCGTGGTGTCCTGGACTGCAGAGATTGGCAGGGTGAGTCCCTCCTCTCTCTCCTCTTGACATAATCCTGGGCAGAACATCCTTGCTGGGGTAGGCACAGTGTCCTTGTTGTGCTGGGATTGCAGCTGAGTTTGGGAGGGGCTGATCCCTCCTGTTCGGGGTGGGAGTGCTCCCTCCTCGGCTTTGGGACTGTCCTGGTTTGATCTGTGCTGGTTTGATCTGTCCTGGTTTGATCTGTCCTGGTTTGATCTGTCCTGGTTTGATCTGTCCTGGTTTGATCTGTCCTGGTTTGATCTGTCCTGGTTTGATCTGTCCTGGTTTGATCTGTCCTGGTTTGATCTCTCCTGGTTTAATCTGTCCTGGTTTGATCTCTCCTGGTTTAATCTGTCCTGGTTTGATCTCTCCTGGTTTGATCTGTCCTGGTTTGATCTCTCCTGGTTTAATCTGTCCTGGTTCGATCTGTCCTGGTTCGATCTGTCCTGGTTCAATCTGTCCTGGTTCGATCTGTCCTGGTTTGATTTGTCCTGGTTCGATCTGTCCTGGTTTAATCTGTCCTGGTTTAATCTGTCCTGGTTTGATCTGTCCTGGTTTGATCTCTCCTGGTTTGATCTGTCCTGGTTTGATCTGTTCTGGTTTAATCTGTCCTGGTTTAATCTGTCCTGGTTTGATCTCTCCTGGTTTAATCTGTCCTGGTTTGATCTGTTCTGGTTCAATCTGTCCTGGTTTGATCTGTCATGGTTTGATCTCTCCTGGTTTGATCTCTCCTGGTTTAATATGTCCTGGTTTAATCTGTCCTGGTTTGATCTGTCCTGGTTTAATCTGTTCTGGTTTGATCTGTCCTGGTTTGATCTGTCCTGGTTTAATCTCTCCTGGTTTAATCTCTCCTGGTTTGATCTCTCCTGGTTTGATCTGTTCTGGTTCAATCTGTCCTGGTTTAATCTGTTCTGGTTTAATCTGTCCTGGTTTGATCTGTCCTGGTTTGATCTGTCCTGGTTTAATCTGTCCTGGTTTGATCTGTCCTGGTTTGATCTGTCCTGGTTTAATCTCTCCTGGTTTGATCTGTCCTGCTGTGAAGGACAGTTATCTGCCAATAAAGGCAGGAGCTTCTCTTTGAAATGGAGACCAAAACTTGCCAGAATTATTCCCATTAAAGTCCTGAAATCAGGGAAAAAAGATAAACAGAGAGGAGAGGAAATGGAAGGAAAAAAAAAAAAAAGAAAAATCTGGAAGGAAGTGAGAACAGTAAAAGTGAATGGGATGACCTGAAGTGCAGGGAAATGAACCAAAGCTTGTTCTGCTCTGAAATCACAAGATTTCATTCCCTTTCCTAAAAGGAAATTTTTCCTTTCAGGAAAGGGAAATTCTCCCTTTCAGGAAATGAAATCTTGAAATCAAGAGAAGAAATGGAAAAGGAAATCACCACAGCCCAACTGATTCCATTCCATTGACCTTTTTATATTTCTCCCATTATCCTTCATGTTTTAACCCTCATGTTTTTAATATATATTTTTTTTTTGTCTGTGGAACTTTTTTTTTGTGTCTGTTACAAAAATTGCTGGGCTAATGAAATGTGGAACGTGCTGCAAAAAGTGACTTCAATAAATGAGCCCATGAATTCCTGAGCTGCTTTCAGTGCTGGCAGCAAAGCTGCTGGATGGACATTCCAGAGGCTGCCACTGCCCCCAGCCTGGTTTTTAGAAGTGCCCAGAATTATCCTGAGGTGAAACTTTGGCCAAGAATTTGTCAGCGTGCAAAGCCCAGCGTGGAGAGGGAAAAAAAAAAAAAAAAAAAAAAAAAAAAAAAAAGCTTACACTCCATTCAGGCACAATAGTTGTGAAACATCAGGATGGGATTTTGTGATGGATTTCTGGATGGAAAACAATCTCCATTCAGAGGATGGGATAAAGGATTGCTGAGTGATTTTGGTTAAAAAAAAAAAAAACTACTTTTATCTAATGAGAGCTGCAGGTGTCAGAAAAAAAGTTTAAAATCAGCCTGCTTGGGTTTTCTTTTGGTTTTTTTTGGGGTTTTTTTTTTTTTGTTTGTTTGTTTGTTTGTTTGTTTTTTGGTGGGGTTTTTTTTTTTGTTTTGGTGTTTTTTGGGGTTTTTTGGGTTTTTTTTTTTTTTTTTTTTTTTTGCTCAAGTGCCTCTGTGCAGGTGGGTGGATCCTGGATGCTGCTCAGAATTCAGGATTTAGGGACAAAAAATTTGAGACAATCCCTTGGGAACTGGCTGGTTCTCAGCTTTCACAGATCAATCTTAATAAAGAACATTTTGGGGAACTTCTGGCATAAATAAATGAATTATTACACAACCCCAGAATTGTTTAAATCCAGCTAGGATAGGGTTGGAGCAGCCTGGGATAGTGGGAGGTGTCCCTGCCCATGGACTGGGATGGGATTTAAGATCCTTTCCAACCCAAACCATCCTGGAATTCTATAAAAACCAAAAACCAATCCTTCCTGAATGGATTCCTTAAAACACAACCCTTCCTAAATTGATTCTTTAAGACACAATCCTTCCTAATTTGATTTTTTTAAAACACAACCCCTCCTAATTTGATTCTTCCAGACTTTGACAGTGAAATGTGAAGAATTATTTTATATTTGGCTGTGTTTGAGTAGCACAAATTCTGAATTCCCCTGTCCCCCTTCCCTCCAGAATCAATTCTTGTCCCCACCTTTGCTGGAGCCCTCTCTGTGATTTTTCCCCAATCTGTTCCAAGCTGCCTTGGGCAAGTCTCTGCCTTTGTAGATTCAAGCTGTCTGTAAATAATTTCACATCGTTAATTAGCATTTTTCTAACTCCTCTCCTAATTGAAGCATTAAACAAACAAGTTAAGGCAGTAGTGGTTTTTAACGATGTGAGAAGTGTTCATTGTGAGGATGAAATATTTCAAATGTGGTGTGTGTGATGCTGCTTCAATGGGTGTGAATCCTAAATAAAGGCTGGGGGATGTCACAATTACATGGATTTTTTTTTTTTTTAAGTGGAACCTTTTTATTTTTCAATTTATGAATGCAGCTCTAGGTTTAAGCAATGTTTAAATTAAAAAATAATGGATGTACTCTAATGTGAGAACAGAGGTTTGGGCCTTTCCATGCCGGGGGTTCAGAGGTGCTGCTGCTGCTGAATAACATTTTTAAAAACATTTATAACCTGATTTTTTTTTGGAGATTGTAAGAGAAATGAGAGCTTCAGAACTGCCAGGAATTGGAGCTCCATGGCAGGAGGAGTTCATTCCATGAGGGAAGGTTCACCTGAGTTGGGTTGTGCCTCTGACCTTTGGTGATGAAATTCAGATTTCAGAGACAGTTGAGTTCAGGAAGAGAAGGAAAAGGTGGCCAGTGCTTGTGAGGCATCACTGCTCATTTTCATGTTTTGAAAACAAAATAAGTTTTTATTTAAAAAAAGAAAAAAATTCTGATCATATTTAGCCTGACAACTTTACTTAAATGCACTGACACCAGTGCAGTGCTGAACATTATCCTTGTAAAATTAAATATACTGACATCAATACTGAACATTATCCATATAAAATTAAATATACTGATATCAGTGCAGTGCTGAACATTATCCATGTAAAATTAAATGCATTGACAGCAGTACTGAATGTTATCCATATAAAATTAAATATACTGATACAATATTCAACATTATCCATATAAAATTAAATATACTGATATCAGTGCAGTGCTGAACATTATCCATATAGAATTAAATGCACTGACACAAGTGCAGTGCAGAACATTATCCATGTAAAATTAAATACACTGATACAATATTCAACATTATCCATATAAAATTAAATATACTGACATCAATACTGAACGTTATCCATATAAAATTAAATGCACTGACACCAGTGCAGTGCTGAGCATTATCCATGTAAAATTAAATATACTGACACAATATTCAACATTATCCATATAAAATTAAGTGCATTGATACAAGTGCAGTGCTGAACATTATCCATGTAAAATTAAGTGCATTGGCATCAGTATTGAATGTTATCCATGTAAAATTAAATGCACTGACACAAGTGCAGTGCTGAACATTAGCCATGTAAAATTAAATATACTGACACAATACTCAACATTATCCATATAAAATTAAATGCACTGACACCAGTGCAGTGCTGAACATTATCCATATAAAATTAAATATACTGATACAATATTCAACATTATCCATATAAAATTAAATGCACTGACACCAGTGCAGTGCTGGACATCATCCATATTAGCAGCTCTCCTCCTTGGTACCCTGCAATCCCAAAACAAACTGTTATGTGCTGCAGACAGGGTTTTCTCTGATGTTTTTGGTATTTTCTCTGATATTTCTGGTATTTTCTCTGATATTTTTGGTGTTTTTTGGTGTTTCCCAGAACTGTTAATGGCAGTGTACCTGCTGGAGCAGCTCTCTTTGTTCCATGGTACCCTGCAATCCCATAACAAACTTAGCCAAGCTGCCTGTGCTGCAGGCAGGGGTTACTCTGATACTTTTGGTATTTTCTCTGATACTTTGGGTATTTTCTCTGATATTTTTGGTGTTTTTTCCAGAACTATTCCATGGCAGTGTACCTGCTGAAGCAGCTCTCTTTGTTCCATGGTACCCTGCAATCACATACCAAACTTAGCCAAGCTGCCTGTGCTGCAGGCAGAGTTTTCTCTGATGTTTTTGGTATTTTCTCTGATACTTTGGGTATTTTCTCTGATGGTTTTGGTGTTGTTTTGCAGAACTATTCCATGGCAGTGTACCTGCTGAAGCAGCTCTCCCTGCAGTCCCATAAACGCTGCAGGCTGCCTGTGCTGCAGGCAGGGGTTACTCTGATACTTTTGGTATTTCCTCTGATATTTTTGGTATTTTCTCTGATATTTCTGGTATTTTCTCTAATATTTTTGGTGGTTTTGGTGTTGTTTTGCAGAACTATTCCATGGCAGTGTACCTGCTGAAGCAGCTCTCTCTGTTCCATGGTACCCTGCAATCACATACCAAACTTAGCCAAGCTGCCTGTGCTGCAGACAGGGGTTACTCTGATACTTTTGGTATTTTCTCTGATACTTTGGGTATTTTCTCTGATGTTTTTGGTATTTTCTAGGATACTTTGGGTATTTTCTCTGATATTTTTGGTGTTGTTTTGCAGAACTATTCCATGGCAGTGTACCTGCTGGAGCAGCTCTCCCTGCAGTCCCATAAACGCTGCAGGCTGCCTGTGCTGCAGGCAGGGGTTACTCTGATACTTTTGGTATTTTCTAGGATACTTTGTTTGCTTTCTCTGACGTTTTTGGTGTTGTTTTGCAGAACTATTCCATGGCAGTGTACCTGGTGAAGCAGCTCTCCTCCACGGTGCTGCTGCAGCGGTTGCGGGCCAAGGGGATCCGGAACCCCGATCACTCCAGAGCTCTCAGTATGTGTGTGCTTTCAAAAAAGGGAGGAAAAAAAATAAAAAATTTAAAAAAAAATCACTTTGCAATTAGAACTGTGCTATCCAAGCTTTGGACTTCCTACAGCCCTCTGGGTTTGGGAATCTGATAGTGCTGCTCTTTGTATTCAGCTCCAATTCAAAGACTCAGAGCTTTTGTTTGCACTAGGAGCCAGGCCAGGAACCCTGTTGACACTGGGAGAGGAAAAAATGCAAGAGAATCTCTTTTCAGCTCAGCCATCCTGGCTTTGTTTGTGCAGAATGGCACAACTGTGTTTCTGCAGTGAAATAAATGAGCATTGAGAATCTCAGGGCTAAAAATCACCCTGGAGCTGGATCAGGGCAGGAGCAGCTCCATGGGGCCTTTAGGAATTTTTTATTCCCTTGGCACAAAAATTCTGAATTTGCTGCCTTTTTGTTTGCTCTGACAAGTTGGTGGAAGTTTGTGATATAAAAACCACCAACAAAAACTGATGTGGGTTTGATTTTTGGGGAAAGGAGGAAAATCCCAACACCTGATCACTTTTAAATCACTTTTTAATGCTCAGATGAGGTGCTGTACCTTCTCTAGAAATGAAGAAATTTGAAAATTAGTGTAGAATGGCACAACTGTGTTTCTGCAGTGAAATAAATGAGCATTGAGAATCTCAGGGCTAAAAATCACCCTGGAGCTGGATTTGGGCAGGAATTGTGGGGTGAGCCCCAGGAGAGTGACACAGAAATCCTGAATTTTTGTTTTTTGTTTCCTCTGACAAGTTGGTGGAAGTTTGTGTCAGAAAATCACCAGCAAAAACTGCAGTGGGTTTGATTTTCAAGGAGAAGAGGAAAAATCCCAGCACCTGATCACTTTTAAATCACTTTTTAATCACTTTTTAATCACTTTTTAATGCTCAGATCAGGTGTTGCACCTTCCCCAGAAATGAAGAAATGAGTCCAGCACTAAATAAAATAATAGTGCTGAGAATTAATTTGTCCTAATGCAGGATGATTTAAATTTTTGATGAAAATTTTTGATTTTTGGTGATTTAAATGCTCAAAAATCTACTCTGTGGCTGCTGCTCTACAAGGTGAGAATAAAATTGTAGGAATTAAATGAGTCTGATTTGTTCATTTTACCCATGGAAACAGGCCTTGAAAATAAAAATAGAGGATGAAAAACTCCAGGATTTCAAGACTTCAGTATTTCACTGCAGTTATTTAAATCTCAGGTTTTCTCCTATTGCCCAATTAGCTTTTCACTTTTAAATAATTTGATGAGGATTTGGGGTTTGTAGTGCTGCCTCTCCATGTGACAAATTTAACAAATTTAACAAATCAAACAATTAACAAACTAAACAAATTTAACAACTTCAGCTTGAAGTTATAATTGAAATAATGGGATATTAAATATTAAATATTAAATATTAAATATTAAATAATGTCAGGTGCAAAGTTGCATGTGAAGACATCTCTGGATAAACACATTTTTAGGAGTCTTGAATTCAAATTTTACCACACCATTTCAGACTTATTTTATTTCTTTATCATCCAATTCATGTTCAAATTAACCTAAAATCAACTTTTTCTGCTTTCAAATCCCAGTTAAAGAGAAGCTGACTGCTGATCCAGACAGTGAAATAGCAACAACCAGCTTGAGAGTGTCTCTGCTTTGTCCAGTGAGTTGATTTTTTTATTCCCTAAAAGTGATTCTGATGGAGATGGGAATTGTAATGTGATTTTTGGGATGGGAATGATGTGATTTTGGGATGGGAATAATGTGATTTTTGGGATGGGAATAATGTGATTTTTGGGATGGGAATGATGTGATTCAGAGATGGGAATAATGTGATTTAGGAATGGGAATAATATGATTTTGGGGTGGATATAGTAATGTGATTTTGGGATAGGAACAATGGGATTTTGGGATGGGAATGATGGGATTTTGGGATGGGAATAATATGATTTTGGGATGGGAATTATAATGTGATTTATGGATGGGAATAATGTGAGTTTAGCATGGGAATTATGTGATTTTGGGATGGGAATAATAACATGAATTTGGGATGGAAATAGTAATGTAATTTTGGGATGGGCATAATAATGGGATTTTGGGATGGGAATGATGAGACTTTGGGATGGGAATAATGGGATTTTGGGATGGGAATGATGTGATTTAGGGATGGAAACAGTAATGTGAATTTGGGATGGAAATAGTAATGTGATTTTGGGATAGGAATAATAATGGGATTTAGGGATGGGAATGATGTGATTTTGGGATGGGAATGAAGTGGTTTTTGGGTTGGGAATGATGTGATTTTTGGGATGGGAATGATGTGATTTTTGGGATGGAAATAATAATGTGATTTTGGGATGGGAATGATGGGATTTTGGGATGGGAATGACGTGATTTTTGGGATGGGAATTACATGATTTTGGGATGGGAATAATGGGATTTTGGGATGGGAATAATGGGATTTTGGGATGGGAATAATGGGATTTTGGGATGGGAATGATGTGATTTTTGGGATGGGAATGATGTGCTTGGTCATGGATTTGGAGGGAGGAGTTGCCCAGACCTGGGAGCCAGAGGGAAGGATAAAACCCAAGATTTTCTGGGAATTTTCTGGGAATGGGGCAGAGGGATTTCAATTCCAGCTCAGAGGGGATTCAGAAGGAAGTGGGGGCCTGGGAGAGGAGCTTTGTTCCTCTGCTGCTTTGGGGTTTTTGGGATATTTTGGTGCCATCCTGTGGCTTCCTCCTTGTACTGCTCAGCATCAGCCTGGATTGGATCCCAAAATCTCCCCCCAGAACTGCTCAGGTGCAGCCTGGAGAGGGTTTTAGTCAAACAAACACAACTTCAGACTGCTCTGATCAACAATTTTCCATAAATTACTGTTTTGTGGAGTTTTCATTTGCTGAAAATCCTGTTGAGATTTTGGTGTGGTCAGTGTAAACCCCTCCTGGGCTGCAGCATCAGCACTTGGCCACAGAGCTGGGGTTTTGTGATATTTTATTTATTTCAGATTAATTGAAATCTCAGTTTATTTCAGATTAAAGTGAAATTCCTTTCACTGTCTTCTTTCCTTTCAGTGTGATGATATTTTCATGGTAGAAAAGCATAATTCCAGTTTTTGGTCCATCCAAGATAGTATTCTGTGTTTTGTTATTTATGGCAGGATGTGTTCTTTAACTTCCTTGATCAAATATAATTAAACTATTATTAAACTATTATTTTTGGGGGTTTTCATTTGCTGAAAATCATGTTGAGATTTTGGTGTGGTCAGTGCAAACCCCTCCTGAGCTGCAGCATCAGCACTTGGCCACAGAGCTGGGGTTTTGTGATATTTTATTTATTTCAGATTAATTGAAATATCAGTTTATTTCAGATTAAAGTGAAATTCCTTTCACTGTCTTCTTTCCTTTCAGTGTAATGGTATTTTCATGGTAGAAAAGCATAATTCCAATTTTTGGTCCACCCAGGACAGTATTTACAGATACTCAGTGGACCCTGTGTTTTATTATTTATGGCAGGATGTGTTCTTCAACTTCCTTTATCAAATATAATTAAACTATTATTTTTTTGGGTTTTCATTTGCTGAAAATCTTGTTGAGATTTTGGTGTGGTCAGTGCAAACCCCTCCTTGGCCACAGAGCTGGGGTTTTGTGAGGAATTATTATTTATTTCAGATTAATTTAAATCTCAATTTATTTCAGACTGAAGTGAAATTCCTTTCAGTGTAATGATATTTTCATGGTAAAATATTTGGTTTTGCTTTGGTTTTTTTGATCCTTCCAGGACAGTATTTACAGATGCTCAGTGGACCCTGTATTTTATTATTTATGGCAGGATATATTCTTCAACTTCCTTCATCAATTATAATTCAAAATACGATTTTTATTCACTTTTCTACCATTTCAAACAGGAAGGAGGGAACTGAATATGTGACAAAACTCAGATTTCTGAGACACAAAAACTCAACCTAACTCTTGTCCCTTTTCAGGCAGCAAAGCCCTGGTGGATAGATAATAATAAATAACAAATAGCAAATAATAAATAATAAATAATAAATAATAAATAATAAATAATAAATAACAAATAACAAATAATGAACAATAAAATGTGTTTTTTTCCTCTTGCAGCTTGGCAAAATGCGCCTGACCATCCCCTGCAGGGCCCTGACCTGCTCCCACCTGCAGTGCTTTGATGCCACTCTCTACATCCAGATGAACGAGAAAAAACCAACCTGGGTGTGCCCCGTGTGTGACAAGAAAGCTCCCTACGAGCACCTCATCATTGATGGGTGAGCAAAAATCCCAGAATTTGGGTTTAATCCTCTGAATAATTTGGGTTTAATCAGCTGAGTAACTTGGATCTGATCATCTGATTGCTTTGGATTGAATAATCGGAATAACCTGGATTTGATAACCTGAATCACCTGGATTTAATCATCTGAATAACTTAGATTTGATAATCTCAGTAACTTGAATTGAATCATCTGAATAACTTGGATTTGATAACCTGAATAATTTGGATTTAATCATCTGAATAACTTAGATTTGATAATCTCAGTAACTTGAATTGAATCATCTGAATAACTTGGATTTGATAACCTGAATAATTTGGATTTAATCATCTGAATAACTTAGATTTGATAATCTCAATAACTTGGATTGAATCATCTGAATAACTTGGATTTGATAACCTGAATAACCTGGATTTAATCATCTGAATAACTTAGATTTGATAATCTCAATAACTTGGATTGAATCATCTGAATAACTTGGATTTGATAACCTGAATAATTTGGATTTAATTATCTGAATAATTTGGATCTGATAATCTGATTGATTTCAATATGATAATCTGATTGATTTGGATTTAATTATCTGAATAACTTGGATTTGATAATCTCGATAATCTGAATAACTTGGATTTGATAACCTGAATAATTTGGATTTAATCATCTGAAAAATTTGGATTTGATAATCTCAATAACTTGATTTGATAATCTGAATGACTTGGATTTAATAATCTCAATAATTTGGATTTGATAATCTGATTGCTTTGGATTTAATAATCGGAATAACTTGGATTTGATAACCTAAATGATTTGGATTTAATAATCTGAATAATTTGGATCTGATAATCTGATTGATTTGGATTTGATAATTTCAATAACTTGGATTTGATAACGTGAATAATTTGGATTTAATTATCTGAATAATTTGGATTTAATTATCTGAATAATTTGGATTTGATAATCTCAATAACTTGGATTTAATCATCTGAATAACTTGGATTAATAAAATTATATATGTAGATATAATATAGAAATATATAACATATGTAAAGAATAAAAAAATATATTAAAAAGAATATTAAAAATACAATAAATGTATTTCTAGTTCACATCATCCCTTTGTTTTGGGAAATGGGGAGTTCTGTGTCATGAGCTCTGCAGGATTCCACTCTCAGTGCTTTTAAATTTAAAAAAAAAAATTTTTGCAGGTTTTTATTTTTTAATTTTGTCAGTGATTCCTTTTCACCAAGGAGGCAGAACAGGAGAAGCTTTACCACAAATCCAGACTTACACTGACTGATAAAGGAAGAAAAAGCTCTTTTTTAGGACTGATATGAAATGTTTTTGATGGTCAGGTTGTTCATGGAAATCCTGAAGTTTTGTACAGACTGTGATGAAATCCAGTTCAAGGAGGATGGATCCTGGGCCCCCATGAGATCCAAGAAGGAGGTGCAGGAGGTGACAGCATCTTACAATGGAGTTGATGGTGAGCCATGGCTGGGTGTTCTTCACCTCTCAAAATGCTGTTTTAAAATATTTATTTACATCTTTGTCCTGCTGTGAAGGACAGTTATCTGCCAATAAAGGCAGGAGCTTCTCTTTGAAATGGAGAATGTAAACCCCCCTCCCTCCCAATTATTATAATTTTGAAATTAAGGGAAAGGTATGGGAATTAGGAATAACAGTTCTTGACTAGGACAATTAAAATAGAAATGCAGTGTTACAAAGAGCAATCCCAAACCCTGCCAGAGTCAGAATCCAAGCTGACACCCGTCAGTCAGTCAGGGTGTTGGCACAGTCCCATTCCATGGTGGCTGCATCCTCCTGCAGTGGCAGATGTGGCTCAGCTGGAGCAGTGCTCCTGGAGAAGGGGCAGTTTCCTCTGAAGGTGCAGGGATGATGTGGAAAGGTCTGGCTTTCCTCTGGAATCCAGTGGAAAGAAGGTGCCTTGGTGTCCAAAATGTCAGTTTTTCTCTGGGTAGGAAAGGCTTGGCTCCTCCCCTGGCTGGAGCATCTCCCATGGGATGATGGAATTTTATCAGCCATGCCCTGGGACTCACTGGCCATGAACAGGAGATCTCTCCTGGAGGGAGGATGGGCTGTGGGAAGATAAAGATGATTGCCCCAGCTGGTTTAAAGCTGGCCCATGAGCAGATAATGTGTGCCAGGAGATCAGGGGCACTGCCACACCCTGTGGTGACAGAATCCACATTTCTGTCCACATCCTGTCACCCCAGACCATCTTTAATCACTTCTGAGAGCAGTTAATTGGGTAACACCTCTGTGGGGTGATGGTGCTTTTTTCCCCCCAATATTCTGTGATTCTTGTTGTCTTTAAATCAGAACTTTTGCTGAGCTGTGCTGATTGTTGATTTTGTGCAGGATGCATCAGCTCCACCCTGGACCACCAGGTGTCCTCTCACCAACAATCCAACAAAAACAAGAAAGTGGAAGTGATCGACCTGACCATCGACAGCTCCTCTGATGAGGAGGAGGAGGAGCCTTCAGCCAAGAGGAGCTGTCCCTCCATATCTCCAGCATCACCAATAAACAACAAGGGGTGAGAGCAGGGCAGTGCAGGGGGGAGGCAGCACTGCCAGAATAAACCAGCTCTGGAAGGTTCTGTGCTTGGGAAATAAATCACTCTAGAAAGTTCTGTGTTTGGGAAATAAAGCAGCTCTGGAAGGTTCTGTGCTTGGGAAATAAATCACTCTAGAAAGTTCTGTGTTTGGGAAATAAAGCAGCTCTATAAAGTTCTGTGTTTGGGAAATAAAGCAGCTCTAGAAGGTTCTGGGTTTGGGAAATAAATCACACTAGAAGGTTCTGTGCTTGGGAAATAAATCACTCTAGAAAGTTCTGTGCTTGGGAAATAAATCACTCTAGAAAGTTCTGTGTTTAGGAAATAAAGCAGCTCTAGAAGGTTCTGGGTTTGGGAAATAAAGCAGCTCTAGAAGGTTCTGTGCTTGGGAAATAAATCACTCTGGAAGGTTCTGGGTTTGGGAAATAAAGCAGCTCTAGAAGGTCCTGGGTTTGGGAAATAAAGCAGCTCTAGAAGGTTCTGTGCTTGGGAAATAAAGCAGCTCTAGAAGGTCCTGGGTTTGGGAAATAAAGCAGCTCTAGAAGGTTCTGAGTTTGGGAAATAAATCACTCTGTGTCTGGGTTAGATCCTCATTCAGGAGCTCAGAGTTTGTGCTCAGAACACCAGATTGGAATCAGAGGTTTGAGTGTGGAACACAAATACTTCAGTTGTGTTTGGGGAATGAAGCAAAGGGAATCAAGGGAATCAAAGATTTGGGGAATGATGCAGAAGGAATCAGAGATTTGAGTGTGCAACACAAGGAAATATTTCAGTTGTTTTTATGAAATGGTGCACAGGGAATCAAAGCTTTGAGTGTGGAACACAATGAAATATTTCAGTTGTGTTTGGGGAATGGAGCACAAGGAATCAAAGATTTGAGTGTGGAACACAGTGAAATATTTTACTTGTGTTTGTGGGATGGTGCAAGTAGAATCAGAGATTTGAGTGTGGAACACAGTGAAATATTTCAGTTGTGTTTGTTAAATGGAGCACAAGGAATCAAAGCTTTGAGTGTGGAACACAAGGAAATATTTCAGTTGTGTTTGTGAAATAGAGCAAAGAGAATCAAAGATTTGAGTGTGGAACCCAGTGCAATATTTCAGTTGTGTTTAGAAGTTTATAGAGGTCTTATAGACATTTACATTAGACATTGATATAGATATAGATACACACATTTATATTAGAAATTTACAGAGATCATATAGATATTTTTATTAGACATTTATATAGATGTATATGCACATTTATGTTAGACATTTACAGAGATCATATAGACATTTTTATTGGACATTTATATAGATATAGATATGCACATTTATATTAGTTATAGATATAGATTTAGATATACACACATTGATATTAGACATTTATAGAGATCATATAGACATCTATATATATACATTTATATAGATATATACACATTTCTATTAGATATTTTATATATACACATTTATATTAGAGATTTATAGAGATCATATAGACATTTTTATTGGACATTTATATAGATATCTGCACATTTATATTAGATATAGATATATAGATATCTGCACATTTATATTAGACATTTATATATAAATTTATATTAGACATACATAAAAATCATACAGACATTTTTATTTATGCACATTTATATTAGATGTTTATATATATACATTTATATTAGATATAGGTATAGATACACACACATTTATATTAGACATTTATATAGATATGTACACATTTATGTGTGTATATAGACATTAACATATCTATATACACATTTATATTAGACATTTGTAGAGATCATACAGACATTTTATTAGACATTTATATAGATATATATGCACATTTATATTAGAGATATAGATGTACACACACACATTTTTATTAGACATTTACAGAGGTCATATAGACATATATATGCACATTTATATTAGACATTTATATATAAATTTGTATCAGACATCTATAAAAATCATACAGAAATTTTAATATTATACACATTTATATTAGATATTTTTATATATATACATTTAGATTAAATATAGGTATAGATACACATTTATATTAGACATTTATATAGATATATACACATTTATGTTAGATATTTATATATACACATTTATATTAGATATTAACATATCTATATACACATTTATATTAGACATTTGTAGAGATCATATAGACATTTTATTAGACATTTATATAGATATATATATGCACATTTATATTAGACATTTATATATAAATTTATATTTAAATATATTTATATATTATATATTATTATATATTATATTTAAATATATTTAAATTTATATTAGACCTTTATAAAAATTAGATAGACATTTTTATATATACACATTTATATTAGATATTTATATATATATATACACACATTTAGATTAAATATAGGGAGAGCAAATAATCAAGAGTGTATTTTTCTGCTTTTAACAAGCTTTTTTTTTTTTTTTGTTTTGTTTTCCAGCATTTTGAATTTACCCCACCAAGCTTCTCCTGTGTCCAGAACCCCAAGCCTTCCTGCTGTGGACACGAGTTACATCAACACATCCCTCATCCAGGACTACAGGCACCCATTCCACATGACACCCATGCCTTATGACCTGCAAGGTCAGTTCTGCACAAAACAAAAAATAAAAATAAAAATAAAAATAAAAATAAAAATAAAAATAAAAATAAAAATAAAAATAATTAGCTTAATCTATCTGCTGGCCAAGAGAATTTGATGTGTCATCAGTGTTAGGCTGGTTTTATTTCAAAATAAGTGGTGAAAAAATGGAAAGAGGTTGTTTTGAGAGGCTGATTTTATTTTTTTTTTTTTCTGTCTTTTAACAGGTTTAGATTTCTTCCCTTTCCTGTCAGGTGACAATCAGGTAAGTCAGGGAGAACCAAACCTTTTCCTGGTTTGGGTGCTGTGATCCCATTCCTGCTTGGGGCTCTCTGATCCCATTTTTGTTTGCCCTTTTCCTAATTTGAGTTTTCTGATCCCTTTTTTGCCTTTTTGGGTTTTCTGATCCCATTCCTGATTTGGGCTCTCTGATCCCATTCCTGTTTTCCCTTTCTCCTGATCTGGGTTTTCTGATCCCATTCCTGTTTGGGTTCTCTGATCCCATTTTTGTTTACCCTGTTTCCTAATTTGAGTTTTCTGATCCCATTCCTGTTTGTCCTTTTCTTGCTTGAGGTTCTCTGATCCCATCCCTTTCTCCTGATCTGGGTTTTCTGATCCCATTCCTGTTTTGGGGCTCTCTGATCCCATTTTTGTCCTTTATCCTGGTTTGAACTCTCTGATCCCATTCCTGTTTGCCCTTTTCCTAATTGAGGTTTTCTGATCCCATTCCTGCTTTGGGGCTCTCTGATCCCATTCCTGTTTGGGTTTTCTGATCCCATTCCTGTTTGGGTTCTCTGATCCCATTCCTGATTTGGGTTCTCTGATCCCATTCCTGATTTGGGTTCTCTGATCCCATTCCTCTTTGCCCTTTTCCCAATTGAGCTTTCCTGCTCCCACTCCCTCCCTGCCCTTCCCACCCCCCATCCCCAATTCCATCTTCCAAACCAACACACCACAACTCAAAAACCCCATTTCCCCTTTTACTGCCTTCACTGCAAAACCCCAAAACCTCCCAAAACCCCCACCTTGACAAAACCTTACTCCAAAATCCCTTTGAATTTTCCTCCCAAACCCCCAATTTCCCCCCTGCCAGCATTACAACACCTCCCTGCTCGCCGCCGCCGCCGCCGCCGTCTCCGCCTCGGACGATCAGGAACTTTTACACTCCAGATTTTTCCCCTACACCTCATCCCAAATGTTCCTGGATCAGCTGAATGCAGGAGGCAGCAGCTCCCTGCCAGCCACCAATGGCAGCAGCAGTGGCAGCAACAGCAGCTTGGTTTCCTCCAACAGCCTCCGAGAGAACCACGGGCACCCCGTGCCCAGCAGGAGCAGCACAGACACAGCCTCAATCTTTGGTATCATACCAGATATTATCTCATTGGACTGATTAATTTCTATTTTTTGGGGTTTTTTTTTTTGTGGTTTTTTTTTTTTTTTTTTTTTTTTTTTTTTTTTTTGGGTGGGACAGAGGAAATCTTCATGCTCGGTTTTCCTTTCTGTTCAAAAAAAAAAAGTTAAGCAAGGTGGTTTTTTTTTCTTTTTTTTTTTTTTTTTTAAAGGGGGAAAAAAATTTATGTGTACAGAGAACAAAAAAAAAAAAAAAGTCTATTTTCAGTTTTACTTTTGTATATAAACCTAAGATGGCCTCGCTGGTAAAATAAGAAAAAAAGACAAAAGAGAAAAAAAAATTTAAGAAAAACAAGGAGCTTCAGTTCATTTTTATGGATGCTGAAGATTTTACACCTGTGCATTTTTCATGTAAGTTTCTTTTCTTTTCTTTGGTTTTTTTTTCCCTGTAGTTTGGACACCAATGGCATTATTTTCTCCACAGTTAAGGAAACAGGAGAGGAGCTGAACTTGTAAAGTTCAAGCTTGGGGAGAGGGTTTTGTCTCTTTGGAGACATTTCCCTTTGCTGGTGGAATCTGATTCCCCCCATCCCATATTTTTGCAGATTTTTCTAATTCTGGCAGCAGAATTCTGTCTGCAGCCCAGAGCCTTTCAGGAGTGGGGTTGGTTATTTTTGGGATTTTTTTGTCACTGCCCCTCTACCCAGACAAATTCTCCTTTTGGATTCCCTGCTTTAGTCAGGAATGTTACAAATTCCTCCAGGGAATGACACCAAGCTGAGTGGGAGCTTTAGGTTGGATTTTAGGGGAAATTCTTCCTCTCAGGCTGTGGGGCTGCCCAGGGAATTCCCTTTTGGGAATTTTTTTGGACGTTCCCAAGGCTGCCAGAGCTCCAGGAATGTTTGGACAATGCTCCCAGGGGTGCTCAGGGTGGGTCCCTCCCAACTCAGAATATTCCACATTTTTGGGATTCAGTCGTTCCTGAGGGCCTGACTCCATCAAATCCCAGCTGAGGGATGGATGGTTTAGGAACAAGAAATTCCATTTTTGGGGAGTGGAGCCCCAAATCAGCATCAAATCCCAGCTGAGGAATTATTTGTGGGACAAAATTTTCCATTTTTGTGGAGTGAAGCTCCAATCCCAGCTGAAGAATGGTTTAGGAACAAGAAATTCCATTTTTATGGAGTGGAGCCCCAAATCAGCATCAAATCCCATCTGAGGAATGGTTTGAGGGACAAAATTTTCCATTTTTTATGGAGTGAATCCCAAATCCCAGCTGAGGAATGGTTTGTAGGACAAGATGTTCCAAAGTGGAGCCCAAATCAACATCAGATCCCAGCTGAGGAATGGTTTGAGTTCAATTTTTTTATTCCTCAAATCCCATCTGAGGAATGATTTCTGGCACAAGATTTTCCATTTTTGGGGGTCCCTAAATCCCAGCTGAGGAATGGTTTAGGAACAAGAAATTCCATTTTATGGAGAGGGCCCCCCAAGCATCAAATCCCAGCTGAGGAATGACTTGTCCCATCTTTTGTGAAGTCCCAAATTCCATCTGCGGAATGTTTTGAGGGACAAAATTTTCCATTTTTTATGGAGTGAATCCCAAATCCCAGCTGAGGAATGGTTTGAGTTCAATTTTTTTATTCCTCAAATCCCATCTGAGGAATGATTTCTGGCACAAGATTTTCCATTTTTGGGGGAGTGGAGCCCCAAATCAACATCAAATCCCAGCTGAGGAATGGTTTGAGTTCAGTTTTTATGGAGTGGAGCCCCAGATCCCACCTGAGGAATGGTTTAGGAACAAGAAATTCCATTTTTATGGAGTGGGGCCCAAATCAGCATCAAATCCCAGCTGAGGAATGACTTGTCCCATTTTTTGTGAAGTCCCAAATCCCATCTGAGGAATGAGTTCTGGCACAAGATTTTCCGTTTTAGGGGAGTAGAGCCCCAAAACAACATCAAATTCCATCTGAGGAATGTTTTGAGGGACAAAATTTTCCATTTTTTATGGAGTGAATCCCAAATCCCAGCTGAGGAATGGTTTGAGTTCGATTTTTTTATTCCTCAAATCCCATCTGAGGAATGATTTCTGGCACAAGATTTTCCATTTTTGGGGGAGTGGAGCCCCAAATCAACATCTAAAATATTCCTCAGCTGAGATTTGGAGCAAGATTTTCCATTTTTATGGAGTGGAGCCCCAGATCCCATCTGAGGAATATTTTAGGAACAAGAAATTCCATTTTTGGGGGAGTGGAGCCCCAAATCAACATCAAATCCCAGCTGAGGAATGGTTTGAGTTCAGTTTTTATGGAGTGGAGCCCCAGATCCCATCTGAGGAATATTTTAGGAACAAGAAATTCCATTTTTGGGGGAGTGGAGCCCCAAATCAACATCAAATCCCAGCTGAGGAATATTTTAGGAACAAGAAATTCCATTTTTGTGGAGTGGGGCCCCAAACCCTGGGGCTGCAGGGTTTTGTTTCCAAGATCCCCAGCCCTGCTGAGCATGTGTCAGTGTCACCTCGTGGAGCTGCTTGTGTTTGACACCTCCTAAAATCCTAACAAAAAAAAAAAAAAAAAAAAAAAATTCCACCTTGGCAGCTCAGGAAAATCTCCCTGCCTGGAAAAAAAAATTCTCCTTTTAGTGCAGTAGATGCAGTTCTTGCTTCCAGGTGAAATTTGTCCCTGAGCTCAAGCAGCAAATGCAGCCCCCCCTGCATGGTGAGTGCTCACCCTGTGAATGTTCCATGGTCAGTGGCAGCCTCAACCCCAAACCCACCAGAAATCCACATTATTCCTCCTTACCCAGCTCTTTTTTAGGCCTTGTGGCTTTTAAAAATTCACTTTTCCCTTGGAATTATTTGGATTTTTTTTTTTTCAGCCTTATTTAATTCCTGGTTTCTTTTCTTTTTTTTTTTTTATTTTTAAAGTTGTGCATGACATAGGAAATTTAATTTTTTTTTTTTTTGGTCATTTGGGTTGATCTGTTCTTCTTAAGGAGTGGAATGTGTAAATAGCTGGAATGCAAATTTTTTTTTTTTTTTTTTTTTTTTCAAGAGATTCTTTAAAGTCAGAGAAAAGGGGGAGGGAAGGAAGTGATTTCTCTTGTGTCCCAAAGTCCATGTCAGAGAGAGTAAATATTTCCTCTGGTGTGAAAAATATTTTTATAACTGGTTGAAAGTGCAGGTAATGAGTTTATCAGGAAAAAAAAAAAAAAAAAAAAAGAGAGTTAAGGAATATTAAAATTAGCAGATTCTTGTCTGAATTTTTTTCATGTCCAAAAAAAAAAAAAACAAAATAACAAACCAAACCTGTTGATTGCAAATAGCTGCTTCAAGCATTGACAAAGGCCACCTTTTGCCTATGAAATAAAAAAAAAAGAAAAACAAAATAAACAAATCTTGCATCGATTTTCAAAAAAAAAAAAAAAAAAAAAAAAAAAAAAAAACAGGAAAAAATGACAAAAAAAAACAACAACAAAAAAAAAAAAAAAAAATTCTTTAATCCAAGTAGCATTTAGGTATTGCTGTCTGATCAGTCGTATGGTTCTTTGAAAGGTTCACATGATGTGGCATCAAAAAAAAAAAAAAATTTGTTTTTAGTGTTTTTACAGCATCCCTCTGCCACTAAATAGTTGACTTGAAATTTTGGAAAAAAAAAAAAAAAAAAACTGTTGGTGTTTATATGTATATGTGTGTGTATATATGTATTTATAGATCTGTGTGTGTGAGTTCCAGGTGAGTTCAATAGTTTTTTCCCATGCATGTGTATTTCATACATATCTGGCTGATATATTCTATTTCACCATACACCGAATTTTATAATTTATTAAATGTCAGTTCCAAAAAAAAAAAAAAAAAAAAAAAAAAAAAAAAAAAAAAAAAAAAGGAAAAAAAAAAAAAAAAATAAAAGGCTAGAAAATGGGCAAGACTTATTTTGGAAACAGTCTGATTTTGAAGTGATTCGAGCTCTGCCAGGAGTGGCTCTGATCCAGTTTAGGGTGAGATTTTTTTTCATGGATAAAATGGAATTTTCTGGAATTGGGGGTGTGAGTGGTTTGGTTTTCCTGGAGCATCCAGCAGGAATTTGGGGTTGCTCAGAGCTGCTTTTCCCAGGTTGCATGGATTCTGGAAAGGGGGATCCAAAGCCTGTTAATGCCATGGAAAATGGGATGTGGGATTGTTGGGATTTTGGGGTTTGGGATTTTGGGAATGGCAGCTCAGCTTGGTGTTGCCATGCCCTGAGATCCCTGTGAGCCCCAGGTTCAAACCCTGTTAATCCCATGGAAAATGGGGTGTGGTGGTGGTGGGATTTTGGGATTTGGGATTTTGGGATTTGGGATTTTGGGATTTGGGATTTTAGGAATGGCGCCTTGGACAGGAACATTCCCAATTCCCTGTGATCCCAGTGGAAGGGAAGGCTCCAGGCTGAAAACCTTGTGAATCCCATGGAAAATGGGATGTGGTGGTGTTGGTATCCTGGGATTTGGGCAGGAACATTCCCATTCCCTGTGCTCCAGCATTCCCAGTTCCTGTGCTCCAGCATTCCCAGTTCAGTGCTCCAGCATTCCCAGTTCCTGTGCTCCAGCATTCCCAGTTCAGTGCTCCAGCATTCCCAGTCCCTGTGCTCCAGCATTCCCAGTCCCTGTGCTCCAGCATTCCCAGTTCAGTGCTCCAGCATTCCCAGTTCAGTGCTCCAGCATTCCCAGTCCCTGTGCTCCAGCATTCCCAGTCCCTGTCCTCCAGCATTCCCAGTTCAGTCCTCCAGCATTCCCAGTTCAGTGCTCCAGCATTCCCAGTTCAGTGCTCCAGCATTCCCAGTTCAGTGCTCCAGCATTCCCAGTCCCTGTGCTCCAGCATTCCCAGTTCAGTGCTCCAGCATTCCCAGTTCAATGCTCCAGCATTCCCAGTTCAGTGCTCCAGCATTCCCATTCCCTGTGCTCCAGCATTCCCAGTCCCTGTGCTCCAGCATTCCCAGTTCAATGCTCCAGCATTCCCAGTCCCTGTGCTCCAGCATTCCCAGTCCCTGTGCTCCAGCATTCCCAGTTCCTGTGCTCCAGCATTCCCAGTTCAGTGCTCCCGTTGTGCCCCTGCCCCATTTCCTGGCTTTGGGATCATTCCCAGGGCTGGAATTCCCTGTGCCATTCCCAAATTCCCAAATTCCCAAATTCCAGCTCCCCACTGGTGCCTGGGCTCTGCCCCTGCTCTGGATCCTGGGAATTGCACTGGGATCGTGCTGGGAGTGCCACACACAGCTGGGCTGGCCAGATGTGCCTGGAGAGTGCACACACATCTGGGGGCTGTGCACATCTGGGATGTGAACAGGTATTTGGGACGTGCAGCCACATCTGGGCGGTGCCCGTGGGTTTGGGGCTGCACAGATGTGTGGGTGGGGTGCACACAGCTGTTTTTGGGACGTTCACTCACATCTGGGACGGGCACAGGTGTGTGTGTGTGTGTGTGCACAGATGTGCAGCCACATCTGGATGTGCTCTTGGGTTTGGGTTTGCACAGACGTGTGCACAGGGTTCACGCACATCTGGGACAGCCACTCACATCTGGGACGTGTGCAGGGGTTTGGGGCTGCACAGGTGTGTGGGTGGGGTGCACACAGGTGTTTTTGGGACATTCATAAACACACATCTGGGGCGGGTTTGGGGTGTGCACAGGTGTGTCAGACACATCTGGGCTGTGCACACAGGTGTTTTTGGTACATTCATAAACATCTGGGCTGTGCTCACAGGTGTCATACAAACATCTGGGCTGTGCTCACAGGTGTTTTTGGGACATTCCCACACATCTGGGGCGGGTTTGGGGTGTGCACAGCTGTGTCAGGCACATCTGGGCTGTGCACACAGGTGTCACTCACACATTCACATCTGGCTGCAGCTGAGTTCCTTCTGCCACAGCCCCAGGATTTAAATGCTTTTAAAATCCATTTGTGGAAGCCCCACACGCGTTGTTGCTCTCAGTTTATTTCAATAACAGCTCACAAATGTTTCCCCAGCAATCAGGGGGGAACCCACGGAAGTGCCAGCACTAAATGAAGGCAAAATCAGGTTTTGAGAGGCAGCTGGTGGTTCCTGAGTCTGACTAAAAGGGGGGGAAAACAGAATATAAAAAGAGAAATGAAAAGCTTGGAGGTGCTGCCAGCAAAGCCCATCTGGGTTTCAGTAATCCACCGAGGGGAGGCAGATCTGCTGCACAAACTCCTCGTATTTGATGGTTCCATTGGGCCCAACCTTGGCTTCTTTCAGCAGATCATCCACTGCAAAATGGGAAAACATCCTTAGGGTGGGATGTTGGGGTGTTCAGGAAAGCAGCACTGCAGGATTTGGGGGGTTTGGTTGGGAATCACCTCTGGAGCAGGGGGGAGTTTCAAACTGGTGTCAATCAGTGCTTGGATTTTAATTCCATTAAAATTCCCTGGGATATCCGTATTTTTGAGTTCCACAGGGGGAAAAAAAAATTCACGGATTTAGTCCAAGTGGGGGTTTGGGTTTATTGCTGACAAATGGGAGGGGTTTGGGGGTTTTGTCTGGTTTTAGTTTGGTGTCTCCTGCTGGCACAGGATCCACATCCCAGAGGAAAAGAGAGAAGAGGAGAAGGGGAAAAAAAAGAGAGAAGGGAAAAGGAAAAGAGAGAAAAAGAGAGAAGGGAGAAAAAGAGAGAAGGGAGAAAAAGAGAGAAGGGAAAAGGAAAAGAGAGAAAAAGAGAGAAGGGAGAAAAAGAGAGAAGGGAGAAAAAGAGAGAAGGGAGAAAAAGAGAGAAGGGAAAAGGAAAAGAGAAAAAAGAGAGAAGGGGAAAAAAGAAGGGAAAAAAGAGAGAAGGGGAAAAGGAAAAAGAAAGGAAAAAGGAAAAGGAAAGGAAAAAGGAAAAAGGAAAGGAAAGGAAAAAGGAAAGGAGAAAGGAAAGGAAAGGAGAAAGGAAAGGAGAAAGGAAAGGAAAGGAAAGGAAAGGAAAGGGGAAAGGAAAGGAAAGGGGAAAGGAAAGGAAAGGAGAAAGGAAAGGAAAGGAGAAAGGAAAGGAGAAAGGAAAGGAAAGGAGAAAGGAAAGGAGAAAAGGAAAGGAGAAAGGAAAGGAGAAAGGAAAGGAAAGGAGAAAGGAAAGGAGAAAGGAAAGGAAAGGAGAAAGGAAAGGAGAAAGGAAAGGAGAAAGGAAAGGAGAAAGGAAAGGAGAAAGGAAAGGAGAAAGGAAAGGAGAAAGGAAAGGAGAAAGGAAAGGAAAGGAAAGGAGAAAGGAAAGGAAAGGAGAAAGGAAAGGAAAGGAGAAAGGAAAGGAGAAAGGAAAGGAGAAAGGAAAGGAGAAAGGAAAGGAGAAAGGAAAGGAAAGGAAAGGAAAGGAAAGGAAAGGAAAGGAAAGGAAAGGAAAGGAAAGGAAAGGAAAGGAAAGGAAAGGAAAGGAAAGGGAAAAGGAAAAAGGAAAAAGGAAAGGAAAAAGGAAAGGAAAAAGGAAAGGAAAAAGGAAAGATCCCAGTGGGAATTTCTGGATACTCTCCCACCTTCCTCCTGGGACAGTTTCTCCCCCAGCAGGGTGAGCTTGGCTCGCAGCTCGGGCACGGGGATCTCTCCGCTCCGGTCCCGGTCCAGCATGGCCAGGGCTCTCCGGATCTCCCTCTCGGGCTCCTCCTGCTTCATCTGCCGGTACATGATGGTCAGGAAGGTGGAGAAGTCCAGCTCAGCATTCCTGTCTGCCAAAGGAAGGGAAATTCCTCAGGGAATGGCTCAGCTGGGGCTGGATCCAGGGCTGAACATCCCCCCCCTTCCTTCCCCTCCAGTTCCCTTTCCTGGGGTCTCCTCTCCCTGACTTTGGGGTTTTTTTCCCTTTCCTGGGGCTCCTTTTCCTGGAGTTTTTCCTTCCTGACCTTGAGCTTTCTTTTCCCTGACCTTGGGGTTCTTTTTTCTTTCCTGGAGTTTCCCATTTCCTGGTTTTTCTCCTCCCTTTCCTGGGGTTTCTCCTCCCTGACCTTGAGGTTTCTTCTCCCTTTTCCTCGTGTTTCTTGTCCCTTTCCTGGTTTTTCTTGTCCCTTTCCTGGTTTTTCTTCTCCTTTTCCTGGAGTTTCCTTTCCCTGTCCCTGATCTGGATCAGGTCACGTCACAGTTGGAGTTTTCCTCCTAAAATCCCATTTATAACTTTGTTAAATTTGTGCTCTCAACTTGGATCCTGAATTTTTAATCCCCTCCCCACATGATCTCACAATTCCTTGTGTTTTGTGCTTGGTTTTTCCTGCAGACCCCCAGCTGAACATTTTTTCTGTGCTCTTCAACCTCTGTTGGTCTGGACAGTCTCCCACCCTCCAAATCCATATTTATGTATTTGTCTCCTGCTTTGTTTTTTATTTTAAAAATTTATTTTATTATTTTATTATTTATTTTTTATTATTTAATTTTAATTTTATTTAATTTTATAATTATTTTATTTTATTTATTATTTTATTTGATTTTGGTTTTTTATTATTTTATTTTATTTTTTATTTATTTTATTTTAATTATTTTATTGTTATTATTTTATTTGATTTTGGTTTTTTATTATTTTATTTTATTTTTATTTTATTTTATTTTAATTATTTTATTTTATTTTTTATTATTTTATTTTATTTTGGGTTTTTTTATATTTTATTTTATTTTTAAATTTTTTTTTTTTTTTTTTTAATTATTTTATTTTATTTTTTATTATTTTATTTTATTTTGGTTTTTTATTATTTTATTTTTATATTATTTTAATTATTTTATTTTAATTATTTTATTTTAATTATTTTATTTTATTTTTATATTATTTTAATTTTTTTAATTATTATTTTATTTTATTTTATTTTAACAGCACTGTTTCAATCCGCGGGCCGGGTTTAACACATCACAACAACTTGTGGCGGAATGTCCCAAAGCATTGGGGTTTCGGGCGGTGTTTGGGGCTGCGCTCACCGATCCTGTGCAGCTGCAGGTGCCGCTGCGCCTCCCCGGGCGTGGGGCTCGTCCCCAGGCTCCGCATCACCGCCAGCAGCTCCGCGCCGCGGATCTTCCCCTTCTGCTTCTTGTCGTACAGGGAAAAACATTCCTTGAACTCTAATTAAAAACCAAAACTCGCTTTTGTCTCGCTGCCCGCGCCGGGAGGATCCCGGCCGGGATCCGGTGTCACCCCGGGGGTGTCGCATTTCCAGGGGGGGGTGATGGGCACGGGGGCAATTAAGGGCAATTAAAACCCTCAGCGGCGCTAATTGGGCTGCGAGAGGGGCGGGTTTTGTTTAAAAGCGCTTTTCGCCCCTCGGTGGGGGTGGGAGGGAAAGGAGGAGAATGTGGAAAGGGAATATTTTGGAGGGGGAATATTTTGGAGGGGGAATATTTTGGAGGTGGAAGATTTTGGAGGTGGAAGATATTAGAGGATGCTGGGGATGGAAGATTTTGGAGGGGGAGGTTTCAGACCTGGAGGATGCGGGAGGGGAAAAATTTTGGACCTGGAGGATTTTGGAGGTGGAAGATTTTGGAAGACGCTGGAAGTGAAGGATTTTAGACCTGGAGGATGCTGGAGGTGGAAGATTTTGGAGGGGGAAGATTTTGGAAGATGCCGGAGGTGAAGGATTTTACAGCTGGACGATGTTGGAAGTGGAAAATTTTGGAGGGGGAAGATGCTGGAGGTGGAGGATGCTGGAGGATTTTGGAGGGGGAAGATTTTGGAGATGGAAAATTCCGGAAAGGGAGAATGCTGGAGGTGGATGTGGGAGGGGGAAGATGTTGAAGGTGAAGATTTTGGAGAATGTTGGAGGTGGAAGATTTTGGAAGATTTTGGAGGATTTTGGAGATGGAGAAGGCCGAGCTCTCCGCCATCCCTTTGCCCTTTCCCGGCAGCTCAGCCCGGCTCGCGGCTGACCCAGATCCAGCCGGGAGCTCTCCCTCCCTTCCCTCCCTTCCCTCCCTTCCCTCCGGGCCAGGAAAATCAGCCTGGACCGCGGCCACCCCGTCCTGTCCCCTCTGTCCCCAACCCCCGCTGCTGGGGCGCGCTCAGGGGCCCGGGGCTGCCCCCAGGATGTTTTTGGGGTGCCCCGAGGGTGTTTTTGGGGTGTCCCGGGTGTCCGTGGGCGCTCTGCCCTCCCGTGCCCCGGCCCGCCCGCCAATCCCCGGCAGATGATCAGATTTGCAATAATAATCTTTATTAATACTCTTATTTCTGCTGCCTTCGGCCGTTCCCGGAGCGATCCCAGGCTCCCCTTTCCCCCAGGGGGAATTTGCATCCCCTGAGCTTCCTCCTCCTCCTCCTCCTCCTCCCGAACTGGGATCGGGGCTCCCGGAATTTCTGCGGGATTTGGGGGGAGGGGGGCGCTCGCCCTCTGCTCCTCCCAGCGCTTTCAGCAGCTTTAGAAATGCAGAATTTTCACGGAATTCGGGAGATCTCCTTGTTTTCCCAGCCAGCAAATCCCGGGAGGAGAGGGACTGAGGGAGAACAAGCCCAGACTGAGACGCTTTTGGGGGTAAAATGCCCCCAAATTATATATTTTTAATATATAAATTTAATAATTTTAATTTAATTATAAATTTAATTTTTATATAAATTTATATATAAACATAAATTTAATTTATAAATTTAAATATTTAATATGAATTTAAACATTTAATATAAATTTAAATATTTAATATGAATTTAATATAAATATAAATTTAATATAAATATAAATTTAATATAAATACAAATTTAATATAAATACAAATTTAATACAAATATAAATTTGATATAAATATAAATTTAAGCTCGCTAATCAACCCCTGGAGCAGAACAAACCCGTACCTACCATTAATTTGATCCTGCGACAGAAACTTTGCCTGGAGCAGGAAGGGAGAGAAAAAGGAGAGGAAAAACAAAACAAAACAAACAGAAGAGCTTTAAAATGGGATTTAAAATGGGACTTAAAATGGGATTTAAAAGGGGTTCGGGGGTCGCTCACCATGATTTGGGGGTTTCGCTTTTCCGGCAGGAGCGGAGGCGCCGCTGCGGATCCGGGGCAAAGTCCGGAGCTGCGAGCGCTGGGAGTGTAATTAACTGTAATTAACTGTAATGAACACCCGCTGCCATGGCTACGGGGGCCGAGCCCGCCGCGCTCCCGCTCCGCCGGGAAAAGGGAATTTCCCGGCTCGGGAGGGGGATCCTCGGGATCGGGTTTGGGCATCCCAAAATGAGCGCACTGGGAGTGGTTGGTGGGAGAGGAGGAGGGAAATGCAAAAATGCAAAATTAAAAAAAAATCCTAAACTCAAAAATTCCCAAATCCAAAGACCCAAAAATCCCCGAACCCAAAAATCCCCAAATCCAAAGACCCAAAAATCCCCAAAATCCCGAAATCCAAAGACCCAAAATCCCCAAACCCCAAAATCCCCAAATCCAAAAATTCTCTAACCCCAAAACCCCCAAGATCCCCAAAACTCCAAAATCCGAAAATCCAAAAGGCCAAAAATCAAAAAAATCCCCTAATCAAAAAATCCAAAACCTCCAAAATCCCAAATCCCAAAAAACCCAAAATCCTAAAAACTCAAAAATAAAAAAAACCAAAAATTGAAAAATCCCAAAATCCCAAAGTAAAAAAATGCAAAAATCCCCAAATCCCAAAAACTCAAAAATAAAAAAACCTAAAAATTGAAAAATCCCCAAATCCAAAAGTCCAAAAAATCCCCAAACCCAAAAACCCCAAAACCCCAAAAATAAAAAAATCCCCAAATCCAAAAACCCTCAAACCTAAAAACCCAAAATCCCAAAAGTCCCCAAATCCAAAAATCCCCAAATCTAAAAACCCCAAAATCCCCAAACCTAAAAACCCCAAACCAAAAAAATCCTAAAAAGTCCTGCAAAAAAATTTTCTGAGGGCTCTGGGGAAAGGTGAGGGGTTTTTGAGCTTTTATTTATTAGGATTTCATACCCAGAGTGGGGATGAAGCTGCTCCCAGGATGTCCCCAAATGTCCCCAAATGTTTTTATCCCAATTTTCACGGGGCTTTTCCTCCTCCCACTGGAAATTCCACTGGAATTGTTCAGACCCCAACAACCCCTGGAGCTTTTGGGATTTTTGGGGAATTTTCAGGAATTCTCATGTCTGAGTGAGAGCTGAAGGTGATCCCTGGAATTCACCCCATTCCTGATGGATTTTGGGGTGTTTTAAGGGGAATTTCCCATTTAGTGACAGCTGAAGGTGCTTGTGAAAAGATCCTGGGAATTCCCCCTTCCTGATGGATTTTGGGGCCTTTTTGGGGAATTTTCAGGAATTCCCATGTCTGAGTGAGAGCTGAAAGGTGCTGCTGCACAGATCCTTGGAATCCACCCCCTTCCTGATGGATTTTGGGATAATTTTTGGGGAACTCTCAGGAATTCCCATGTCTGAGTGAGAACTGAAAGGTGCTGGTTCAGAAATCCCTGGAATCCATCCCATTCCTGATGGATTTTGGGGTGTTTTAAGGGGAATTTCCCATTTTGTGAGAGCTGAAGGTGCTTGTGAAAAGATCCTGGGAATTCCCCCTTCCTGATGGATTTTGGGGCCGTTTTTGGGGAACTGCCCTCTCCTGCCCCATCCCTGTACTCAGACCTGAGTGTGGCAAGAACTCCCTGATAATCAATTAATTAATTTAATTTAATTACCCCCCAACCTCCTTGACCAGGTACAACCATCACACATCGCTCAGCAATTGATTTATTCCAAATACATGGATCTACATTAGAAAAACTAAATTTTTTTTTTTTTCTGGTGTGTGTGGGGTTTTTTTGGTTCTTTTTGTTGGGGTTTTTTTTTGTTTGTTTGTTTGTTTGGTTTGTTTTTTTTTTTGGGGGGTTTTTGGGGGTTTTTTTTTGGGGGGGGGTTTTGTTGGGTTTTTTTTTTGTCTTTTTTTGGGTTTTTTGGGTTTTTTTTTTGTTGGGGTTTTTTTTTTTTTTTTTTTTGGGGTTTTTCTTGGTTGGGTTTTTTTTTGTCTTTTTTTTTTGTTTTTTTTTTTTTGTTGAGGGTTTTTTGTTGGGGTTTTTTTGGGTTTTTTTTTTTTTTTTTTTGTTTTTTTTTTTTTTTTTGGGTTTTTCTTGGTTGGGTTTTTTTTGTCTTTTTTTTTTTTTTTTTGTTGGGGTTTTTTGTTGGGTTTTTTTGTTGGGGTTTTTTTGGTTTTTTTGTATTTTTTTGGGTTTTTTTTTGTTGGGGTTTTTTTGTCTTTTTTTGGTGGTTTTTTTTTGGTTTTTTTTTGTTGGGTTTGGTTTTTTTTTTTTTTATTTTTTTAAATTTTTTTTTTTGGAGGGGGAGCTTTTTTGGTTGTTTTTTTTTTTTTGAGTTTTTTTTTTTCCCCCACAAAAACATCAAAGCGCAGCGGAGTCCCTGGCGGGGCGCAGGGTGCTCATGTGCAGGGTGTAGAAGGCCCAGGGCTCTGGGATGTAAATCACCCCGGGGTACTTTTTCCTGAGGGTCCTGTCGTTCCAGAGCCAGCCCACCCAGAGGGCGATGAGGAGGAGGGTGATGAGGAAGGAGTGCAGCAGGAAGAGCCCGTTGCTGTCCAGCACCAGCCCCTTGCGCCGCTGCTGCAGCACCAGCGCCAGCATGGCGAAGAAGGTGAAGATGAAGAGGATGAAGATCTGCCCCTCGGTCACCAGGTACCTGCAGGGGAACACCTGTGAGCCTGGGAATGCTGGGAGAGCATTCCCACGTTTTCTGGGATCAGTGGTGATCCTGGGAATGCAGGGAGAGCATTCCCACGTTTTCTGGGATCACTGGTGAGCCTGGGAATGCTGGGAGAGCGTTCCCAGCTTTGGGATCAGTACTGATCCCAGAAATGCATTCCCAGCTTTGGGAACACCTGTGAGCCTGGGAATGCTGGGAGAGCATTCCCATCTTTGGGAACACTGGTGATCCTGGGAATGCAGGGAGAGCATTCCCACGTTTTCTGGGATCAGTGGTGAGCCTGGGAATGCTGGGAAAGCGTTCCCAGCTTTGGGATCAGTGCTGATCCCAGAAATGCATTCCCAGCTTTTCTGGGATCAGTGGTGATCCCAGAAATGCATTCCCATCTTTGGGAACACTGCTGATCCTGGGAATGCAGGGAGAGCATTCCCATCTTCGGGAACACTGGTGATCCTGGGAATGCTGGGAGAGCATTCCCACGTTTTCTGGGATCACTGGTGAGCCTGGGAATGCAGGGAGAGCATTCCCAGCTTTTCTGGGATCAGTGGTGATTGCAGGGAGTGCATTCCCAGCTTTTCTGGGATCAGTGGTGATCTTCAATTCCCAAAGAAAGCATTCCCAGCTTTGGGATCAGTGGTGATTGCAGGGAGAGCATTCCTATCTTTTCTGGTGATCTTGCATTCCCAGGGAGAGCCTTCCCAGTTTTTCTGGGATCAGTGGTGATCCTGGGAGTGCAGGGAAAGCATTCCCAGCTTTTCTGGGATCAGTGGTGATCCTGGTCCCAGCTTCAGGATCAGTGGTGATCCTGGTCCCAGCTTTCCTGGGAACACTGGTGTGATCCTGGGAATGCAGGGCGAGTATTCCCAGCTTTGGGATCACTGGTGATTCTGGTCCCAGTTTTTCTGGGATCAGTGGTGATCTTGCACTCCCAGGGAGAGCATTCCCAACTTTTCTGGGATCAGTGGTGATCCTGGTCCCAGCCTTCCTGGGAACACTGATGATCCTGGGAATGCAGGGAGAGCATTCCCAGCTTTGGGATCAGTGGTGATCTTGCACTCCCAGGGAGAGCATTCCCAGTTTTTCTGGGATCAGTGGTGATCCTGGTCCCAGCTTTGGGATCACTGGTGATCCCAGGAATGCAGGGAGACCATGGAATGTTCCTGGCTAACCCTGAAGCTGTCCCAGCTTCCAGAGACTCAGGAAGGTGCAAATTCCCACGAGGTTTAACTGGATCTTCCAGCCCTGGGGAACCCTGGGGGACGGAGCAGCTCTTCCTGGAGTATTCCTGGGGAATTCCTGAGGAATTCCCAGCTCTCCCAGAGGGACTGGGGGCACTCACCAGTAGTAGAGGCTGCTGGGCCCCACCAGGAGCAGGGCAGCCACGGGCATCCTGCTCTGCCCCGCCACGGGCGTGAAGCAGCCGGTGAAATAAATGAACAGGATCAGGAAAAACGGGATGTACCTGCAAAAACCAACAATTCCCAGCGCTGGGATCAGCCTGGAGAGGGATGGAGCTGCCCCAGATCCATCCCAGACCTGCAGCAGCTCCTGTGGGTTCAGCTGGGGATGGAGCAGCTCGGGAACTCTCTGCTCTGAGATTCCTGAAATTCCCTGATTGGAGACTCCTGCAGCTCTGGAATTCCCTGATTGGAGACTCCTGCAGCTCTGGAATTCCCTGATTGGAGATTCCTGTAATTCCTTGCTCTGAAATTCCCTGTTCTGAGACTCCTGCAGCTCTGGAATTCCCTGATTGGAGACTCCTGCACCTCTGGAATTCCCTGACTGGAGACTCCTGCACCTCTGAAATTTCCTGCTCTGAGACTCCTGCAGCTCTGGAATTCCCTGATTGGAGATTCCTGTAATTCCTTGCTCTGAAATTCCCTGTTCTGAGACTCCTGCAGCTCTGGAATTCCCTGATTGGAGACTCCTGCAGATCTGGAATTCCCTGACTGGAGACTCCTGGACCTCTGAAATTTCCTGCTCTGAGACTCCTGCAGTTCTGGAATTCTCTGCTCTGAGATTCCAGCAGCTCTGGAATTCCCTGATTGGAGATTCCTGTAATTCCTTGCTCTGAAATTCCTGCACTTCTGGAATTCCCTGCTCTGAAATTCCTGGAATTCCCTGCTCAAAAATTCCTGCAGCTCTGGAATCCCCTGTTTGGAGATTCCTGGAATTCCTTGTTCTGAGATTCCTGCACTTCTGGAATTCCCTGCTCAGAGATTCCTGGAATTCCCTGATTGGAGATTCCTGGAATTCCTTGTTCTGAGATTCCTGCAGCTCTGGAATTCCCTGCTCAGAGATTCCTGGAATTCCCTGATTGGAGATTCCTGGAATTCCTTGCTCTGAGATTCCTGCAGCTCTGGAATTCCCTGATTGGAGATTCCTGGAATTCCTTGTTCTGAGATTCCTGCAGCTCTGGAATTCCCTGCTCAGAGCTTCCTGCACCTCTGGAATTCCAGGAGGAACCTTCTGGAAGGACAAGTTATTCCTCTGGCTCTCCAACCCCGGCCACATCCCAGAAATATCCCTGAGCAGAGGGGATTTCCCAGCCATTGCCAGACCCACCCCAACACCACCCTCTGCCATCCCATAACCTCTGGACCTGCTGGGAATCACTCACCACATGGAATGCCCCAAATACTCATCGTAGTAGTAGAGCAGCTCGAAGGAATCGATCTGTGACAACAACAGGGCGGGGGGAAAACCCGAGTTAACGGCACAGAGCACGGAATGGTGGCCAAACCCGGATTTCAGGATGAGGATTTGTCAGCCCAGCATCTCACCAGGGTCTCTGGCTTGAGGTTCCTGATGATGGGGTTCTCCCTGACGGACAGGTGGTGCTGGTAGCCACTGAAGATGAGCCGGTGGTTCACCGAGTCTCCCACCAGGTGGATGCTGGCGCCCATCACGAAGGTGATGATGCTGACATAAACCATGGACCTGGGCAGGGTTTTGGGGGACCTCTCGATGAGCTGCAGGCACAGGGAGAAGTGAGGAGTGATGCATTCGTTTCAACCTTTTGTGTTTTTCAGATTCTGGGCTGTGTTAGGGTGTAAGTCAGAATTTCTTAAATGTTATTGTGTTCTCCTCGCAGCTCAGTCACACAAAATAATCTTTTTCCAACCCAAAAAACAAGGACACTGCTGCAGCTTCAGCCCCAAAAAGTGCAAACAGCAGCAAATTGAGGAGAGAAGCTGGGACTGCAGAGCCTGGAGCTGGGATTGGACAATGAACCCCAGTGTGGGAATGGACCAAAACTGATAGAAGTGGGAAAACTCGAGACTTGGTCCATGCTGGGTCCATCTTGAATCCATAATGGATCCATTTTGGATCCATTTTGGATCCATCTTGGGTCCATCCTGAGTCCATCTTGGGTTCATCCTGAGTCTATGTTGGGTCCATGTTGGATTCATCTTGAATCCCTCTTGAGTCCATTTTGGGTCCATCTTGGCTCCATCCTGCGTCCATTCTTGGGTCCATCTTGGATCCATCTTGGATCCATCTTGAATCCATAATGGATCCATTTTGGATCCATCCTGAGTCCATTCTTGGGTCCATTCTTGGGTCCATCTTGGGTCCATCTTGGGTCCATCTTGGATCCATCTTGGATCCATCTTGGATCCATCTTGAATCCATAATGGATCCATTTTGAATCCATCTTGGGTCCATCTTGGCTCCATCCTGAGTCCATTCCAGGTCCATCCTGTGTCCATCTTGGGTCTATCTTCAATCCATCCTGGATCCATCTTGGATCCATCTGGAATCCATAAAGGATCCATTTTGGATCCATCTTGGGTTCATCCTGAGTCCATGTTGGATTCATCTCGAGTCCATCCTGTGTCCATCCTGGGTCCATCTTGGGTTCATCCTGATCCATCTTGGATTCATCTTGGATCCATCTTGAGTCCATTTTGGGTCCTCTTTTTTTTTTTTTTTTTTTTTTTTGCTTCCTTGCAAAGCAGGGAAGATCTCCCAAACCAGACCCCAGCTCCAGGAGTTTTCCAGCTTTGGCTCAGGATTGTCCCAGCTCTGGGATCAACCAGGCCCCCCTCTCCCTCTCCCTAAATCAGCTTTGCAGCCCTCCCCAAGCAGGGAAAAGCTCCTTATTTGTGTTTCATTTGCAGGCTTAACTCCCCCTTTCCCTGGAACTGCGGCACGAACGTCACGGCAGGACAAGGAGAGCACAAGGTCCTGGAGGGTGGGACAAATCCTGGGCCAGGGAAATGCATCCTGGAATTTTTCTGGGAATGACCCCTCAGTGCTGAGCCCTCCAGGCTGCAGAAATCACCTGGCAAGGGTCAGCTCCCACATCCTGGATCGTTCTTTTCTGCCCCCAGTGTTGAAATCCTCCCGGAATATCGAGAGAGAATCGTTTCCATCTCAGGCCATAACTCAACTCCCAGCTAATGGAGGTTAAAATAGATTTATAATTGCTTTCTTAATAGGGAGAGGTTCCTAATGATCTGACAGAATTTCACCTCATGAATGGTTTATGGGATCTGATCCAGAGGTTGGCAGCTGGAGCCAGATAAATTCCAGCTCCAGCCACAGTTCCAAGGTCAAAGAGCAAGTGGAATTAAGCTCTGAACAATTCAGAAAATCCACTCTGCTTCCAGCTGTCCTTTAAGCCAAGGATGGATGTTGTCCTAAAAATATCATTTGGGAAAAGGGCTCTGACTCCTCCTGGAGCCAGAATTCCAGGGGCAAGCAGGAAATTCAGGTGCTCTTTAAAAGGTGGCATCACAAATCCTATTAACTCTTCCTTATGGCAGGAATTTGGGAACAACCAACACCCTAAAAACTTCTGAAACTTTACAAAACCAGGAATGGGAACCCTCAGGTTTACCTTCAGCAGCAGGAAGGGGGTGATAACGTTGTAAGCCATGTGGAAATAATCTCCAGCACTGGGTTTGTTTAGAGGAAACCATTCCAGAGGGAGGATGATCTGAGGAGAGAGGGAAGAGCAGTGATTATGGGTGGGGGACAGGGAGAGGGAAAATGCTGGCATTGCTTGGGGATTCAGGGGGTTGGTTTTCTTGGAGCAAACTTCCCAAAAATCACCCTCTGGAAGTTTTTACTCCCGGCCCTGCCTGATGCTGTCAAGTTGTGGGGTCAGGAAAGGAATTTGGGATCCTGCATCTTCCTGAACCTTCTGCCAGCTTCCAGCTCTAAAAAATTCCATTTCAATGGAATGGCTGCCTCTGGAAGCAGCAGCCCCAGGTAATACAGGTAAGAAATGGGGAAGAGCAGGAGGACCCTCCCAAATCCCTTCTTGGTGTGAAAACCAAGCTGTGGGAGAGAGAACAGGGAGCAGCTTTCCCAGGAGACACCAGAGCAGGTGCCAGCTCCTGGAGGACACCCCTGTGGTGCAGGGGACAGCCCTGGGGACCCCTGGCCCTGTCCCCTCACTCACCATGGCAATGGGGCGCCCGAAATCCAGCACCCAGTTCTGCAGGGTGAAGTAGAACCACAGGTCCAGGTGGAACGGGGACGTCTTGAAGGTGTCCTCAGCCTTCACTGAGCCGTGCCTGGAGGGGACAGAGGGACACAGAGCCATGGAGCAGCTCTGGGAGGAGGCAGAGCTGTTCTCCCACGCCAAAGCTGCGTTTCCCTGGGATCTGTGGGATGGCAAAGCTGAGCAGGAGGCAGCAGAGGAGAGCACGAAGCTGTCGCCATCCCTGACCCCTCCCGGTGGGGAGGCTCCTCCTGGTCTCTTCAGCAAGGTGAAAAGTGCTGAATTAAGTGCGACTATTTTTAACTTTTGCATGATGAAGCAAAACCCCAACTCCCAGGAGTTGAGCTGAGTGTTAAAAATGCCCGGTGGAGCTCCACACTGGGATGCTCAGGATGCAGCATCACCTTCAGCTCCTGCTGCCAACACCCTCTGCCCCCGCAGAGCATCCAGCCCAGGACATGCCCCTCCTGCCCCTCTGGACCTTCACCTCCCTGCAGGAAAAGCAGATCCATCCCTCTCCCGGTGCCTTGAGCTTGAGCCCACAGTCCAAAGTCCACCAAGTGTGCCTGCCCACGGACCCAGAGGATTTTTAAGGTCCCTTCCACCCCAAACCACTCTGGGATGATTCAGTGAAGCCCGAGAGCTGGAGGGTGAGGATGGGGGACCCTGGATGAGCTGGGAATGCTGCGGCTCCCTGGAAGTGTCTGTCAAACCCTGGATCGGCTGGGATAACCCAGGTACGCCGGGATGCCCTGGAATAAACGGAGTCGGGGAACTTTGGGGGACCACAACCCTCGGGATATCCTGAACCCTGACCCTAATGATTCCCTAGATCCTGAGCCTCAGGATATCCCGGATCACAACCCTGGGGATGCCCTGGACTCGACCCTAATGATTCCCTGGACCCCGATGCTCGGGATGCCCCGGACCCCGCATCATCCCGGCGGTACCGGGAAGGGGCCGGGCAGTCCCGGGGAGCGCAGAGCAGGCTGAGCAGGGGGGATTAGATGGGATGAGGATCCCAAGGAATGAGGGGTGGCTTTTCCCATCCCCGTCCCCCCAGCCCCGGCCGCGCTCACCTGCCCGGGTACCCCGGCGGGCGGGGCGAGCCCGAGCGGCCGGGAACCCGGCGCCGCGCCGAGCCCTGCATGAGCCCGGCCCGGCTTCCCGGAGCCGCTCCCGGGCCGCTGCCTGTCCCGCTGCCGTCCCGGTGCCGGTGCCGGTGGTCGCGGCCCGGCCCGGCCCCGGAGCCGGCGGCTGCGCGAGGGCCCGGACCGCCCGGTTCCCGGGCCGCTGCAGCGCTGGCTCCCCGCTGCCGCTCCCGGCCGAGCTGCCGGTGTTCCGTCCTCTGCTCCCGGCCCGGCCCGGCCCGCGGGCAGCGGCGGCTGCGCCCCGGCGGCTCCCGGCCCCGCCCCGCTCTGCTCCCGGCTCAGCTGGCTCCGCGCTCCGCTCCCGGCCGAGCTCCGGCCCCGTTCCGTCCTCTGCTCTCGGCTCCGGGCCCCGCTCGGGCCCGCTCGGGCCCCGTTCCGCTCCCGGCCCCGGCTCCGCTCCCGGCTTAGCACCGTTCCCGGCCCCGCTCCACGCTCCGCTCCCCGCTCTGCTCCCGGTTTAGCTCCGGCTCCGCTCCCGGCCCGGCCCTGCTCCGTTCCCGGCTTAGCTCCGGCCCTGTTCCCCGCTCCCGGCCCCGCTCCCCGCACCGCTTCGCTCTGGCCTGAGCTTTGGTCCCGCTTCCCGCACCGCTCCCGGTTTAGCTCCGTTCCCCGCTCCCCGCTCCGTTCCCCGCTCCCCGCTCCGTTCCCCGCTCCGTTCCCCGCTCCCCGCTCCGCTCCCCGCTCCGCTCCCGGCCCCGTTCCCGGCTGGGATGGGCACACCGGGATGCTCCAGAGTGGGGAGAGGCTGGCAGGGAACACTCAGGGCATTCCATGCAAATCCATCGCTGCGAGCCCGAGGTTTATTTGGAATGAGGAGCTGGAGCTCCCCGTGGATCTGGCCACGAGCAGACGCTGCTTTTCCCGAGTTTCCATTTCCCTGGATCATGGCCGGGAGATCGGGATGTCCCGCTCTGTTCCCTGCTCTCGGTTTTGGCTGGATAAATCCATCGGGATGGGATCAGGCAGGGAGGAATTCACAGCCCTCGGGGATAAATTCACACTCGCTGGAGTTTTGGGTATAAATCGGGAGGTGCATCCTGCCACGGGCAGGGATATTTTCCCAGGATTATCCCAGGTTTTTCCAAGCTCTGTCCAACCTGGCACTGACAGCCAGGGATGTGGCAGCCACAGCCAGGGCTTCACCACCCTCACAGGGAAAAAAGTTGGAGGCACCAAAACCCCAGTTTGGGCTCCATCATCCCTGGGATGGGAGCTCTGTGTGTCCCACCCTGTCCCCATTCCTTGGATGTGCAGGTGTGACACGGAATGGCAACAGCACAATCCCTGGGAATTGTGGCACGCCAAGGAATTCTGGCCTGGAATTCTGAAGCTGAAGGGGCTCCCAGAAGCAGCAGAAAGGAGATTTTGGTCACTGGTGAGGAGCAGGGGATCCTCCCCACGCCATTTCTGTTCCCCCAGCAGGACACCTGGAAAACTATTCCTGAAAAGTGGAGATCATCGAGATAACGGAGGCACTTAATCCAACCAGGACCCTGCTTGTCAGCCTGTGCCTGACATGGCTCTAAACAGGGCTGGCCATGGCCTGCCTTGTGTCCCCTGGTGTCCCCTGGGCTCTCCAGGCTCCGGCTGCTGCTCCATGAATAATGCACATCCCGCAAGGAGCCGCGGCTCCGGTGGCAGAGCTCCGAATTTATAATTAATGGGGCTGAGACCGGATCCCCCACAGGACAATGGTGTGGCAGACGGGGCCTGGGGTGGTGTCCCCTTACTGCTGGTGGCTTGTGTGGCGTGGGGTGGCTCGTGTCACCGGGGTTGAGGTGGCAGGTGTGTGACAAGGCTGGTGACAATGTCCCCAAAACCAGGGGTGAAGGTCCTGTGTGTGCTGGGGTGGGTGGGGCATGGCTGAGGTGATGGGAGCTGCTGGTTCTGGCTTAAAAAAACCCACATTGAGCCAAACCCAGCCCAGCTGAACCCAAGTGAGGTTGGTCCAGTGTAACCCAACCCAACCAACCCATCCCAACTAAACCCAGCCCAGCCAGCTCAGCCTGACCCAGTGCAGCTGAACCCAGCCCAGCCCAATCCAATCCAGCAAATTCCAACCCAACCCAGTTCAACCCAACTAAATCCAATCCAGTTCAACCCAACCCAATCCAGTTAAACCCAACCCAACCCAACACAAACTAGTCCAACCCAACCCCCAACCCCTGACAGTGCAGCCCAGCAGTTTCTGTGTTATTGTGTTTTGGGGACATGCTCAGCCATGTCCTGGCAGTGCTTAAGGCAGATGCCTTAAGTTTTAGCTTTCATATTTTCCAGATTCTGTACTTCATTGGTATGTAACCCTGAACTTCTTATTAAATATTAGCAAGTTCTCCTCACAGTTTAGTCACACAAAACAATCCTTGTCCAGCCCCAGAACCAAGGACATTGCTGCAGCTTCAGCCCCAAAAAGTGCAAGCAGCAGTGAATGGAGGAGAGAATCTGGGAGGATGGGACTGCACAACCTGGAGCTGGAATTGGACAATTAACCCCAGTGTGGGAATGGACCAAAACTTATAAAAGTGGGAAAACTTGTGACCTGGGGTCCATCTTGGGTGGAACTACGGCCAGGATCTTGTACTACCCAAAGTTTATCCTGTGAAGACCTCTTAATAAATCCCTGCTTTATTCCTTTAACTCTGTCCAGCCTCTGTTCTAGGCAGTCTCTCAAAACATCACTGCCTTGACCTCTACGCTCTGGAACGCTTTTCCAGCCTTGTTCTTTGGGATCATGGAACGGCCAAGCTTGGCCTGCAGGCTCTGCAGTCTGCTCAGGATCCTGGAACGGCCCGGCCTGGCTTGGCCTGCACCCTCTGGAGCGCTTTTCCAGCCTCGTTCTTTGGGATTGTGGAATGGTGGAGCTTGGCCTGCACACTCTGGAGGCAGTTTGGGATCCCAGAACGGCCTGGCCTGGCCTGGCTTGGCCTGCACGCTTTGGAGGCTGTTTAGATCCTGGAATAGCCTGGCTTGGCCTGCACGCTTTGGAGGCTGTTTACACCCCGGAACGGCCCGGCCTGGCCTGGACTCTCTGAGGGCTGTTTACACCCCGGAACGGCCCGGCCTGGCCTGCGCTCTCTGAGGGCTGTTTACACCCCGGAACGGCCCGGCCTGGCCTGCACTCTCTGAGGGCTGTTTACACCCCGGAACGGCCCGGCCTGGCCTGCGCTCTCTGAGGGCTGTTTACACCCCGGAACGGCCCGGCCTGGCCTGCACGCTCCGGGGGCTGTTTACACCCCGGAACGGCCCGGCCTGGCCTGCACGCTCCGGGGGCTGTTTACACCCCGGAACGGCCCGGCTGGGCCGCTGTTGCCGGCCGGCCCCGGCGCGGCGGGCGCCGCCGAGCGGTTCCGGGGCGGAGCGCGGCGGTGCCGGCCGGGCCCGCGCTGCGGGCGGGGGGCCGCGCCTTGGCTGCCGGGCGGCGGCTGCGCTCCCGCCGGGGCCGGGGCTGGGGCTGGGGCTGGGGCCGGGAGGCGGCGAGCCTGGGGCCGGAGCCGGGGGCGGCGAGCCCCGGGCGGCCGCATGTGCGCCCCGCGGGGCGCCGCGCCAGGACGGAGCGGGCCGGGGCAGAGCCGGGCCGGCCCGAGCGGGGCCGTTGCGGGCGGCGGGGCCGCGCGGAGGCGGAGGCGGCCATGGAGGGGCTGGCGGGGTACGTGTACAAGGCGGCCAGCGAGGGCCGCGTGCTCACCTTGGCCGCGCTGCTGCTGAACCGCTCCGAGAGCGACATCAAGTACCTGCTGGGCTACGTGAGCCAGCACGGCGGGCAGCGCTCCACGCCGCTCATCATCGCCGCCCGCAACGGGCACGCCAAGGTGGTGCGGCTGCTGCTCGAGCATTACCGCGTCCACACGCAGCAGACCGGCACCGTCCGCTTCGACGGGTACGTGAGGCCCGGCCGGGACGGCCCCGGGCGCGGCCTGGGCTGAGCAGGGCCTGGTGGGCCTCCGGTTCTTGTGGGGTTTGCTGGGGCTTGGGAGACCTCTGCTGCCTGGAGTGTTCCGTGAGCTGATGGTCCTTGTGGGGCTCTGGGTTCTGTGACTTCATGGTGCTTGTGGGTTCTTTTTAACTCGGGCTCTTCTGTGGCTTGGTGGTGCTTGTGGGGCCCTTCCAGGTCTGGCTTCTGTCGCTTGGTGGTGCTTGTGGGTTCTTTTTAGCTCGGATTAGTCCGTGACCTGGTGGTCCTTGTGGTCCCAGCTCAGATTATTCCCTGTCTTGGTAGTTGTTGTGGGCCCTTCCAGCTCTGTATTCTGTCACTTGATGTCCCCTTCCACCTCACGTTATTCCTGTGGTCCCAGCTTTTTTTATTCCATGACCTGGTGGACCTTGTGGGCCTCCTCCAGCTCAGGATTTTGTGACTTCTTGGTGCTTGTGGGTTCTTTCCAACTCAGAATATTCCCTGACTTGATGGACCCTCATGGGGCTCTTCCAGCTCTGTATTCTGTCACTTGATGTCCTTGTGGGCCCCTTCCACCTTGGGCTGTTCTGTGATTCTGTGTCTTACTGGCCTTTGTGGCCTCTTGCAGCTCAGACTGTTCTGTGACTTCATGGCCCTTAGGAGCCCTTCCCAACCCAAATTATTCTGTGACTTTGATGGTTCCTGTGGGTCCCTTCCAGCCCAGATTATTCTGGGATTTGATGGCTCCTGTGGGTCCCTTCCAATCCAGATTATTCTGGGATTTGATGGTTCCTGTGGATCCCTTCCAACCCAGATTATTCTGGGATTTGATGGCCCCTGTGGGTCCCTTCCAGGGCTATTCTGTGATCTGTGATCACTTCCCTACCCTCTGTGGGCCTCAGCAGAGCTTCCAGGAGGATCTGTTCTCTGATTTTCCCAGTTTAGCATTGCCCAGGGCCCTCCTTTCTGCTGTTTTTAGAAATAAATTCATAACATCCCCACCTAAACATCAGTGGGTGTCAGAGGCCACAGCTTGGTGATTTTCTGATAAAATTCCTGTGTGCTTGGAGATCCCACCTGATGCTTTACGAGCCAAAAATGCCTTTTCCATTTGGGAATTCCCCATGTGAAGCTGTGGACAGGATAGTATTCCCATCCCAGAACTTCTGCTGTGCCAGAGGAGCCTTTCTGGGACATTTTTCCTGCTGCAGGTGGCAGTGCCATCAGGAAGAATTCTCACACTGTTCAATTTTCACTTCCCTGTATGGTTTGATTTTTATTCCTTCCTTTTCCCTTACAGCTGGTTTTTTTTTGTTTTGTTTTTGGTTTTTGCTTTTGTTTTTTTTTTTGTTTTTTGTTTTTTTTTTTTGTTTTTTTTTTGGGTTTTTTGGTTGGTTGGTTGGTTTTTTTTTGTTTGTTTGTTTGTTTGTTGGTTTTTTTTTTTTTTTTTCCAGTCAGAAACAGGTTGAGAATTCCTGGAGGAAGGGCCTCCTGACAGACAGCACATGCTGGATTTTTTTGCCTGGCTGGGCTGGGGATGTGTTTTCCAGAGGCTGTGCCTGGCACAGATTGAAGGAGGAGTTGTCTGAGGCACAATGGATGCAGAGAGAGCAGCAGATCCCACGTGATCCCCAGGGATTGTTGTGCCTCAGGAGCTCCTCTCCTTTGGGTTTTCCAGCTGGAACCTCAAAACACCAACAAATCATAAAAAATTTTGTTCATAAAAAAATCCCCTCCTCCTGCCTCGCTACAGAAATATTTTAATGGGATTATTTACAAAATCAGGAACTTCTCACTGGGAATTCTCTGAGATCTTAGAGATCCTCTGGAGGTGTTGGATTTACAAACAGTTGCTGTGGAGCTACGAGGGCTTCACCAAATGATTAAAAATTGCTGTTGAAGTGAAATTTAAGTTGAGTTTATGATGTTTAAACTTTGGGGAATGTGGCTGTTTGGAAATATTTGTCTTTCCTGTGTGTTTGGGACCTCCCTTGAAGGGTGTGTGAATCCTGCCTGTTTCTTCATTTAAATCCTTCAAAAATCAGGGATTGGGAAAGACAAATCCTTTCTTTTATGTGGTTAAGGGAATGAAAACAGCTTAAAAAAAAGGATCTGTCCCCTCATTTCCCCGTTATCTGCAGGATCACCATGTGACACAGATCTGTGGAACAGCCCAGCTCAGAGCTTCTGCTTTTTTAGCTTTTATTTTCTTCCTGAGGTTCCATTTGTGTCACCAGTGCTGTTTCAGGGCACGGGATCTCGAGTAGGGAAGCGCTGGCAGATCTGCAGCTCAGGGAGAGGGCACAGGGGAAGTGAGCAGGAATTTTGAACCCAGTTTTGCTGCTGGTGTCTAAATTTGGGGTTTTTTTTGTGTCAAAATATCAATTTTAAGTTTTTTCTTGGTCTTTAATTTGCCACTTAATGGCACTGAAGGGATAACTTTAGAACTCTTTTTTCCCTCTCTGAACTGAGGCTGGAGTTTGTGGGTGGGATCTTCAAGGTGGCCAAACCCCTTTGGCCACTTTGAATCTCCAACTTCCAGCGCTCCGCGTGCTCCGTCAGCCTCGTTCCTCGGCCGTGGCCGTCCCAGCGAGTTCCTTGAAACCCAGGCACGGGCTGGCTATGAAATGCCCATTGGTGGCTGGGTGTGGGATGCTTTTGGAAGAGCACCAACCTAATCCCCTGTCCCTCCATCCCCAGCTTTGTCATCGACGGCGCCACCGCGCTGTGGTGCGCGGCCGGCGCCGGCCACTTCGAGGTGGTCAAGCTGCTGGTGAGCCACGGCGCCAACGTCAACCACACCACGGTGACCAACTCGACGCCGCTGCGGGCGGCCTGCTTCGACGGCCGGCTGGACATCGTGAAGTACCTGGTGGAGAACAACGCCAACATCAGCATCGCCAACAAGTACGACAACACCTGCCTGATGATCGCGGCCTACAAGGGCCACACGGACGTGGTGCGCTACCTGCTGGAGCAGCACGCCGACCCCAACGCCAAGGCTCACTGCGGGGCCACCGCCCTGCACTTCGCCGCCGAGGCCGGCCACCTGGAGATCGTCAGGGAGCTGGTCAGGTGGAAGGCGGCCATGATGGTCAACGGGCACGGCATGACGCCGCTCAAAGTTGCCGCCGAGAGCTGCAAGGCCGACGTGGTGGAGCTGCTGCTGGCTCACGCTGACTGCGACAGGAGGAGCAGGATTGAAGCTCTGGAGCTGCTGGGGGCCTCGTTTGCCAACGACAGGGAGAACTATGACATTTTGAAGACTTACCACTATTTATATTTAGCCATGCTGGAGAGGTACCGCGACAGCGAGAACGTCATTGAGAAGGAGGTGCTTCCCCAGATCGAAGCTTACGGGAACAGGTCGGAGTGCAGGACCCCTCAGGAATTAGAGTCCATTAGGCAGGACAGAGATGCCCTTCACATGGAAGGCCTCATAGTGCGGGAGAGAATCCTGGGCTCGGACAATATCGACGTCTCCCACCCCATCATTTACCGTGGCGCCGTCTACGCGGACAACATGGAGTTTGAGCAGTGCATCAAGCTCTGGCTGCACGCCCTGCACCTGCGGCAGAAAGGCAACAGGAACACCCACAAGGACCTGCTGAGGTTCGCTCAGGTCTTCTCGCAGATGATCCACCTGAACGAGCCCGTGAAGGCCAAGGACATCGAGAGCGTGCTGCGCTGCAGCGTGCTGGAGATCGAGCAGGGCATGGCGCGCATCAAAACCACGCCGGACGCCGACATCCACACGGCCGTGGACAACTACGAGTGCAACATCTTCACCTTCCTCTACCTGGTGTGCATCTCCACCAAGACGCAGTGCAGCGAGGAGGACCAGTCGCGCATCAACAAGCAGATCTACAACCTGATCCACCTGGACCCGCGCACGCGCGACGGCTCCAGCCTGCTGCACCACGCCGTCAACTCGGGCACGCCCGTCGACGACTTCCACACCAACGACGTGTGCAGCTTCCCCAACGCCCTGGTCACCAAGCTGCTGCTGGACTGCGGCGCCGACGTCAACGCCGTGGACAACGAGGGGAACAGCCCCCTGCACATCATCGTGCAGTACCACCGGCCCATCAGCGACTTCTTGACGTTGCACTCCATCATCATCAGCCTGGTGGAGGCCGGCGCCCACACGGACATGACCAACAAGCAGAAGAAAACCCCTCTGGATAAAAGTACCACCGGGGTGTCCGAAATCCTCCTTAAAACTCAAATGAAGCTGAGTCTCAAGTGCCTGGCTGCCCGCGCCGTGCGGATCTACAACATCAGCTACCAAAACCAGATCCCCAGAACTCTGGAGGAGTTTGTCCAGTTCCACTAGGCCGTGTCCAAGCTTTTGTGGTGGTGCTATCCCGGGACAACACCAGACAGCAAAATACACCCTTGTCCATGAAGTTGTTTTTCTCCATTCCTTTGGTTTTGGGTTCTTCTGGATTCCGTCTGCGGCCTCAGTTCTCGGGTGGAGATGGTGGAGGGCGGGGGCAGGAAAAGCCACATTGTTGTCCTGTAGTCGAATCTGATGTTTGAGATTTTGGTCCTTTTATCTTTTTTTTTTTTTTTTTTTTTTGATTAAAATAATCCCTTTGTTAGCTCTTGCTTTTCTAAACACCACAAAAAAAATCCCCCAGGTAACTCCCGTCGAACGTTTCGTGTCCGACACGATTCGCAAAATTGGGATTTCAAACTCCTCGCAGTGAGGTGGGAAAAGAAAAAATTGGGAATTCTGTGGTAGTTGGGTTAAAAGGGGAGTGTCCACCCCCAGAGCAGTGCGTTGCTCTCGTACCTCACCGTGCTTTTATGCCTTTCAGCTCGTGCTGAAGATGTTGGTAATGTTTTAAAAGTCGCTTTTTACATCAAAATTCCCTTTTGAGCAGCGGTTATCAACAGCTACAGACGTGAGGGATGCTCTGTTAGGAAATGCAGGTGGAAAATTCAGCTCTGAGGGGGCTGAATTCCATCTTCAAGCTCTTCATTGACACTGCTCCAGTAAGTATTGGATAACCTACGGACAAAAAAAACTTCCAAAATAACCGGAATCATCGTTTCTTTTTCCGTAGCGCCGTCGCTCCTATCCAAACATCATGCATGGATCCCTAGAAACTGGGTAGGGAAATTTGTGTTTGTGTGTGTCCCAACATTTCAAACTGCTTTTAACTTGTTTGTTTTTTTTTTTTCCCTGTTGTTTCGATGCTCAACATGCACCTTTATTATTTTTTTTTTTTTTTTTGGGTTTTTTTTGACTCAAAGTCTGTCCAGCTGCACTCTTGGATTCCAGATCTTCCTAACGGAGCCGTCTGCCGCCAAAGAGAGTCTTCCTTGAACCTGGCTTTGGAGTCTGTGCCTCCCTGAACTCGAGGATTTTTCATGGTTTTTACTCCTTTCAGTAGGAAAAAAAAAAAAAAAAAATCTCTTGGTAAAACTGATTTTTACACTAAAAAAAACACAAAACAAAAAAATTTCTCCTCTCATGAACCTCTCCGCTGATGAGTGAGTGATTGTACGGGAACGATGTCGCTTGAGAACTTTTGGGGAGAAGTGGCAGATGCTCCCACAGGAAAATGTCACTTGTTGGGGACAAGGCTCCTGAACCCCCTGTTCCTTTCCCACGCAGCTTTTTAACCGTCAGGATGAACGAATGTTCTGTGGGTTTTTGGTTTTTTTGTTTTTTTTTTTTTTTTTAAAAAAAAAAAAAACAATCCAGGTAGAACTTTCAGGCGAGATTTGGGGCACGCGTTTCTATTTGTATGACAAAGAAATAAACATTGAATGTGGAATTACCTTGGAATTCCTGTGTTTTTTTGTTTTGTTTTTTTAACTCAATAACTAATAATTAATGGCCTGCAGGTTTGTCTGTCTAATTACAAAATATTACCCAAACTCATGAAGAAGAAGGTGAAGAAGAAAGACAAAACCTCTGCCCTAAAACTTCCATCTTGCTTTTTATATAGTAATATAAATTTTTATATTATATTATATTATATATATATATATATATATATATAAATATATATATTTAATAGATAGGATATATAATAAATAAATAAATAAATATATATATATATATATATAAAAATAAATAAATATATATATATATATATATATAAAAATAAATATATATATATATATAATATATATATATAATATATATTTCATAGATAGGATATATTATATATATGATATATAATATATATTTGATATATATGAGATATATCATATATATTTTTATATTACACATAATATATATTGTTATATGATATTAAAAATATAAGACATATATATAATACATAAAAACAAAAAATATATTAATATAAAATATATTAATGTATTAATATATAAATACAGAATATATTAATATATCAATATATTAATATAAATATATTATACATGCCAATGTAGTTTTATTAATACATGCCAATGTAAATAATTTTAATTTTATTTATAGAAAACTTATTAAATTTATATGTAGATTATATATAGATAGAGAAATAATATTTTTATTTATGTATTTGTGTATATCCACATATATGTATATATTTTATATACACATATATATATATAAAGATATTTTATATATGTGTATGTATACATCTATATTATATATGTACACACACACACACATATATATATATAAAATTTTTGAAAATGAAAAAAAATATATATGTAAATGTATTTAGTGGGTGTTTAGATATATGTATAACCATAGATATAAAACCACAAATATATATATAAGATATCAGTGTGTGCACATGTATTCTATATAAAAATAAATATATTGACATTAAATATAAATTATATAAATAAAGATAAATATACACATATCAAATATACATCTATATATAGATATAATTAAATACATATATAGTATGTATTTTTTATATAATATAAATAAGATATATAATACAGATTACAAATGTATATTATATGCATATACACACACTTTAACATATCTACAATAATACGAAAAATATAAGATTAAATGTGCAAAAATGTCTGAATATATTTATATATTAAGTTTTATGTATATAAATATTTATTTATTTATATATAATCAGATATTGATATTTATAGGTTATTTTTATATATATTTATAGTTTTATTTATAGTTTTTATTTTTATGAAAAAATCCTGACAGAATCCCAAGATTTGGGCTCTCCAGGGGTCCCTGCACCCCAGCTGGACCCCTGAGCTCCCAATCCATCCAAAAACTGGGAAATGCAGAATTCCCACTCCAGCTGAGCATGGGAAAAAATCATTTGGGATTTTAAAAATCCCATTTTATACCAAGTTTGGGTCTCTTGACTGCTCACCCCTCTCCAACATCCTGGAAAAACCTCAGATCCCATGGGAATAACTGATAATAAATAATAGCAGGATTAATTTTTTATATTTATATTATTATATCCTGATAATTCCAGGATCCATCCCCCCAAATCCCAGAGGGATGGGAGCAGCCCCCCTCATATCCACACAAAAAAAAAAAAAAGGGAACACACACCAAGAATTTTTAAAATATTGTATTTTTAATCCTTAAAAAATGCCAGGAATATTTCCCGAACCTCCTCCCTCATCCAGAAAAATCCGCTTCCCTCTTCTCCATAAAATTAATATTAAAGCATAAATAATTCCGCTATGCCAAGGGCGCATTCCCGCCCCTAAAAAATTCCATGATTTCCATGGCACCAGCTATGTACAGGTATGATACAGGTGGGCTCCCCAAACTGCTCTGTTGCCACAAAACTCATCAAACTGCTTTTTAATTCATTTTTTTAATTGATCTAAAAATTTGTAAAAGTTATTTTAAAATTAAAAAATCCCTATTTTTAATTTTTTAAAAATCCTTTCTGATTTTTTTTTTTTTTTTTTTTTTTGGGCAGGATTTTCGATTTTTTTTTTCTTTTTCCCCCTCCTTCCTATTTTTTTTTTTTAGAATTATGTACAGCTGGAGATTTGGCATTTAAGGTGCTTGAAATCACAAGAATTTCATTCAGTGCATTCAGACTAATTAACGCCTCCACTTAATTACTCCGCTTAACGAAGGCAGTTTGAGAGCCGTGGCCAGCAGAGCCTGGGATTTGCCACAGCTCCACCACGGGAAGGAGCAATCCATGTTTTTCTATTTTAAATTTTATTTGGGATATTATTAATTATTATTATTTTAAGGAGTTTTCCAGCCCCACATCAGGGACCCCTCACGTCGGTGTCCCCTCGTCCCCACTGCTCCCACCTTGGTGAAATCCCAGTGGGAAGCACCTCTGAGGAGATTTTTTGGGAATTTTCGGTTGGTTTCAGGGTTTTTTGTGAAATCCCACTTAGAAGCTCATCCGAGGAGATTTTGGGGAATTTTTGGTCGGTTTGAGGTGTTTTTAATGGAATTTTCAGTTGGTTGGAGGGGATTTTTATTGAAACCCGTTTGAAAATTCCTCTGAGGAAATTTTTGGGAATTTTTGGTTGGTTTGAGGTGTTTTTAATGGAATTTTCAGTTGGTTGGAGGGGATTTTTATTGAAACCCGTTTGAAAATTCCTCTGAGGAAATTTTTGGGGAATTTTTGGTTGGTTTGAGGTGTTTTTAATGGAATTTTCAGTTGGTTGGAGGGGATTTTTATTGAAACCCAGTTGAAAATTCCTCTGAGGAAATTTTTGGGAATTTTTGGTTGGTTTGAGATGTTTTTAATGGAATTTTCAGTTGGTTGGAGGGGATTTTTATTGAAACCCGTTTGAAAATTCCTCTGAGGAAATTTTTTGGGGAATTTTGGTTGGTTTGAGAATGGAATTTTCAGTTGGTTGGAGGGGATTTTTATTGAAACCCGGTTGAAAATTCCTCTGAGGACATTTTTGGGAATTTTTGGTTGGTTTGAGGTGTTTTTTGTTGATTCCTAGTTGGAATCTCCTCCGAGGAACTTTTGGAATTTTCTGTTGGTTTGAGGTGTTTTTTAATGAAATCCCCATTGGAACCTCGTCCAAGGAGATTTTTTTGGGAATTTTCAGTTGGTTTCAGGGTTTTTTTATGAAATCCCACTTGAACCTCATCCAAGGAGATTTTTTTGGGAATTTTTGGTTGATTTGAGGTGTTTTTAATGGAATTTTCAGTTGGCTTGACGTGTTTTTTATAGAATCCCAGTAGGAAGCTTCTCCAGGGGGATTTTTTGGGAATTTTTGGTTTGCTTGAGGTGCTTTCTTATGAAATTCCAGTTAGAAGCTCCTCTGAGTAGACTTTTTTTGGGAATTTTCTGTTGGTTTGAGGCTTTTTAAAATGAAATCCCAGTTGGAAGCTCCTCTGAAGAGATTTTTGGGGAATTCTCCGTTGGTTTGAGGGGGTTTTTTTATGGCTTTTAAGTGCTGTTCTCTCATCCCGCTGCAAAGCCAAGCTCAGCCCCCAAATCCTTGGGATCCTGGGAATCTCCAGAGCTGGGAGGGGGCTCCTGGCCCCAGCAGAGTCACTCCATCTCTTGGGAATTCTGCTCCTGCTCCGCCGCTCGCCGGCGGCTCCCCCTCTTGAAGAACCCGAGCTGTGGGGAGAGAAAAAAAAACCCAAAATCCCGCTGTAATTCCAGAGTTTTATGGGATATCAGCTGGGAGTTGGTCCTGGGTATAATTTATATGGAAAAGGAGATTTTGAGGATTCGTTTTGGGGTGCTGGACATGGATCCAGAGGGTGGCGTGGGAATCTCCAAAAATCCCCCGGAATGTTCAGCTCACCTTCCAGAGCGCCAGGACGAGCAGGGCCAGGAGCAGGAGACCTCCAAAGGTGCTCCCGAGGATGATCCAGATGGGAATCTGCGATTCCTCGGGCTTGGAGATCTCAAATGTGATCTGGAGGAGAGAGAGCGCTGCGGATTCCGGGCAGGAACGGCGGGGGAAGGAACGGGATTGTGGGAATGCTGTGCCAAGGATTGGGCTGGAATGCGGAGGTTGCTCCAGACCTGGGCTCCTCCATCCGCAGGGATTTTCCCAGTGGGGTGAGGGCAGGGTGTGGCAGAATCCCAGAATTCCGGCTCCCCGCGTGGCGGGGCTCACCTGGCGGGTTGGATCCTCCTCCCGGAACACGAAGGGGCTCCGGAAGCGCCGCTGGAGCGCGGCGATGGTGGAGAGCTTCAGTGCCTTGAACTTCAGCTGCAGCCAGAGCGCCGGGATGAGAATCCCACGTGGAAAAGGAGCCCCAGTTCCCAATGGGAGCCATCCCGTTATCCCATTATCCCATCCCATGGATCCCATCCCATCCCATCCCATCATCCCATTATCCCATTATCCCATCCCATGGATCCCATCCCATGGATCCCATCCCATCCCATTTCATTATCCTATCCCATGGATCCCATCCCATCCCATGGACCCTATCCCATGGATCCCATCCCATTATCCCATTCCATTTTCCCATCCCATCCCATTATCCCATCACATTTCATCCCATCCCATTATTCCATTTCATTATTCCATCCCATTATTATCCATTCCATTATCCCATCCCATGGATCCCATCCCATCCATAGCCATCCCATGGATGCCATCCCATTATCCCATTCCATTATTCCATCCCATCCCATCATCCCATTATCCCATTATCCCATCCCATCCCATCCCATCATCCCATCCCATGGATCCCATCCCATTATCCCATTCCATTTTCCCATCCCATTATTCCATCACACCCCATGGGTCCTATCCCATGGATCCCATCCCATTATTCCGTTATCCCATCCCATTTTTCCATTCTATTATCCCATCCCATCATCCCATCCCATGGATGCCATCCCATTATCCCTTTCTATTATTCCATCCCATCCCATCTCATCCCATCCCATCCCATCCCATCCCCATCCCATCCCATCCCATCCCATGGATGCCATCCCATTATCCCATTCCATTATTCCATCCCATCATCCCATCCCATTATTCTATTTCATTATCCCATCCCATCCCATCCCATCCCATCCCATCCATAGGGATTCTTTTTGCATCCATGAGGATGCAGGGAGTGGAACAGAATGACAGCAGAAAGGAGGCTGTAAATAAATTAAATTTGCATCAACTAATTAATTATGGAATATCATGGAATTAAACCATTCCCTTTGTGCACAATCCAACAGGATAAGCAGCTTTGGGAACAAAAACTGCCCCACACACGCCTGGGCTTCCTGGGGAAAGGGAAAAATCCCACATTTTTGTGGGGTGAGGGTTCCTTTGGGGGGATTTCTCCCCGAAATCCACGTTTTCTGTGGAGCACTCACTGCTTTCAGAGACTTCATCCAGAGGTTCCCACGCAGGTGCAGGTTCAGCTCCTCGTTGGGCGCCAGTTTCACCTCGCAGTCGATGGAAACCACGTCGGCGTTGCTGTGGTTCTGCAAAGGGAAATCTGGGATCACGGCTGGGAAAGGAGGGAAAATCCCACTGGGATTCATCCCTGGCACGCACTGGGGGAGGGGGAATCCCATGTGTCCCTCCTCCTGTGTGGTCCAGTCCCCACATTCTTTAAATTTTCCCCTCCTTTTTCGCCCCAAATTTCCCAATTTGCTGGTTTTTGTGCTGTTCTTTCCCTCCAGGTTTTCTGTTGGAAAAAAATTATCCCGATCCTTGCTGGAGAATCCCCTCACTCCTGAAAATCCTCACTGTTTCATTTACAGTGGCTGAGAGGAAAAATAAAAATAAAGCAGCAAAAGGGCTTAAAAATCTCATAAAAATTCCCACGTCCTCCCCTCCCATGTCCACGGGCCATCGCTATTCCAGGTTTTTCCCTGTTTTGGGATATCCTGGAGCCAGGATCAGCCCCGGGGAGGTGAGTACCAGGTGTGGGGTGCGGGACAGGTCCTCCTCTGCCGGGGTTCTCCGGTAGTCAGTGCTGTTCCCCCAGATGTTGCAGGTGGTGTTTTCCTGTGGGAGAAGCCAATGGAATTCCAGCATGGACACAGGGATTGGGGCAGTCGCTTCCCTGTGCTCCCATCCCGATGGAATTTGGGATCCCCAGGACCCCCCAGGATCTGCTGGAGCTGGGATGGGGTTTGGTTCGCTGTGGGGTGTGGCTGGAGGGTGGAATGCCATCCTAAACTGGGCTGGAATCCCATCCTAAACTGGGCTGGAATCCCATCCTAAACTGAGCTGGAATCCCATCCTAAACTGAGCTGGAATCCCATCATAAGCCAGGACAGAATCCCATCCTAAACTGGACAGGAATCCCATGCTAAATCAGGGTGGGATCCCATCCCAAAAAGGGACAGAATCCCATTCTAAACTGGGATGGAATCCTATCCTAAATCAGGGTGGAATCCCATCCAAAGTAGGGCTGGAATCATATGCTAAAGCAGGCTGGAATCCCATTCTAAGCCAGGCTGGAATCCCATTCATAAATAGGACTGGGATCCCATCCTAACTGGGACAGAATCCCATCCTTAACTGGGCTGGAATCCCATCATAAACAGTGCTGGAATGTCATCCTAAACTGGGATGGAATCCCATCCTAAACAGGCTGGAATCCCATCCTAAACTGGGCTGGAATCCCATCCTAAACTGGGACAGAATCCCATCCTAAATAGGGCTGGAATCCCATCATAAACCAGGACAAGATCCAATCCTAAACTGGTCTGGAATCCCATCCTACACTGGGCTGGAATCCCATCATAAACAGGGCTGGAATCCCATCCTAAACTGGGACAGAATCCCATTCTAAATAGGGCTGGAATCCCGACCTAAACTGGGCTGGAATCCTATCCTAAACTGGGATGGGATCCCATCCTAAACCAGAGTCCCATCCTAAGACAGAATCCCACCCTAAACCAGAATCCCATCCTAAACCAGAGTCCCATCCTAAGCCAGAATCCCATCCTAAACCAGAATCCCATCCTAAACCAGAATCCCATCCTAAGCCAGAATCCCATCCTAAGACAGAATCCCATCCTAAACCAGACTCCCATCCTGAACCAGACTCCCATGCTAAGCCCGACTCCCACGCTAAGCCCGTCCTACCTGGTCCGCCCGGAGCTCCGCGGGCAGCAGCAGCCGGTTGCCCGCGCGGGTGGCCACGGGCACGGTGATCCGCAGGGTCACCCCTCGCACCGGGAAGAATCCCAGGTTCTGCAGCTGCCAGGGAAGAGCACAGGGATGTGTCGGGATCATGGATGGGGATCCCAAATCCAGGAGAACTCCGGGATCCAGGATGTGTGGGGATCGTGGGATGGGGATCCCAAATCCAGGAGAACTCCGGGATCCAGGATGTGTGGGGATCGTGGGATGGGGATCCCAAATCCAGGAGAACTCCGGGATCCAGGATGTGTGGGGATTGTGGGATGGGGATCCCAAATCCAGGAGAACTCCGGGATCCAGGATGTGTTGGGATTGTGGGATGGGGATCCCAAATCCAGGAGAACTCCGGGATCCAGGATGTGTCGGGATCATGGATGGGGATCCCAAATCCAGGAGAACTCCGGGATCCAGGATGTGTGGGGATCGTGGGATGGGGATCCCAAATCCAGGAGAACTCCGGGATCCAGGATGTGTGGGGATCGTGGGATGGGGATCCCAAATCCAGGAGAACTCCGGGATCCAGGATGTGTCGGGATCGTGGGATGGGGATCCCAAATCCAGGAGAACTCCAGGATGTGTTGGGATCGTGGGATGGGGATCCCAAACCCAGGAGAACTCCGGGATCCGGCTCCTGCTCACCGTGAAGGTGCAGTGGAAGGGGGGCCCGATGGGGTTGGATCCATCCAGGGAATTGTTGGATCTGATCTCAAAATAGTCCAGGCTTGATGTCCTGTGGGACAAAGGGGTCTTTAGGATTTTCCCCTTTCCTTATAGAATTTTTCCTTTTCTTTCTAGGATTTTTTTTTTTTTGTAAAATTTTCTCTCTCTCTCTCTTTTTTTTTTTTTTTTTGGTAGAATTTTCATTTACTTTCCAGGGTTTTCCCCTTTTTTGTAACATTTCTTTGCAGGATTTTCCTCTTCCTTTGTAGGATTTTTCCCTTTTTTGGAAAATTTTCCCCTTCCTTTGCAGAATTTTCCCCTTTCTATGCAGATTTCCCCCTTTTTGGAAAATTTTTCCCTTCCTTAGCAGGATTTCCCCCTTTTTTGGAAAATTTTCCCCCTCCTTTGCAGAATTTTTCCCTTTTTTGTAAAAATCTCCCCTTCCTTTGCAGGATTTTTCCCTTTTTTGTAAAATTTTCCCCTTTCTATGCAGATTTTCCCCTTTTTTTGTAAATTTTTCCCGTTCCTTTGCAGGATTTTCTCTCCTCTTTAGTAAAGCAGAGCCACCCCAAGCCCTGGCTGAGGTTTGGATGTCACAGGAGATAAATCAATCCCAGCTTTGCAGCTGGAGAGGTGGGAAAAGGGCCAGGAATATCCTGTGGGAACCCACTCGGGAGCACCTGGGATGGCCCCAAATCCCCACATTCCTTAAAATTCCCTCCCTCCCTTTTCACTCCAAAAATCCCCAAATTTGATCTTTTCTGTGCTCTTCTTTCACTCCAAAATCCCCAAATTTGATCTTTTCTGTTCTCTTCTTTCCCTCCAAAAATTCCCAAATTTTTGATCATTTCTGTGCTCTTCTTTCCCTCCAAAAATCCCCAAATTTGATCTTTTCTGTGCTCTTCTTTCCCTCCAAAAATCCCCAAATTTGATCTTTTCTGTGCTCTTCTTTCCCTCCAAAAATCCCCAAATTTTTGATCTTTTCTGTGCTCTTCTTTCCCTCCAAAAATCCCCAAATTTGATCTTTTCTGTGCTCTGCTTTCCCTCCAAAAATCCCCAAATTTGATCTTTTCTGTGCTCTTCTTTCCCTCCAAGCTTTCCTTCCATTCCAAACTGGAGAATCCCCTCACTCCCCATAAATCCTAAATACTAAAGGAATTCCATTTACACCGTCTGAGTAAAAAAAAAATATAAAATGACCGAAGGGGATGAAAAATCCCCTAAAAATTCCAGCAAGCAGCGCCAGGGAATGTGCTTTGGGATCCCTGATTTTCCCATCAGCAGCTTCCTAAATTATCTCTGCCTTCATCCCTGGCTCTCCCAGACTTTAATTCCATTATTACCTCCAAGAATTCCCTTTTTTCCCCCCATAAAAACTCACCCTCACACCTCTTTAATAAAATTTATGCCTTTAAACATTTTTTATAAAAAGCTCTCCCTGTTTTTTTTTTTTTTTTTTAATTTTATTTTTTTTTACAGCTCCTGGTTTTTCAATAAATTCCCAAATTAAACTTTGGTTTAAAAGCTGCTCCCAGCTGGTTTTTTTTCCCCAAGGGATTTTTCCCAATCCATGACCTCCCAGGATCTGCATCCCATCCCAAATCCCTCACCTGGTGAAAAGCAGGTCAGCCTCATACTTGAGCTGGAAATTGAGGTGAGCAACGTTGTCCTCCTTGGTGCTCTCCTTCTCCTCGCTGTCACTGGAACAGCAGCAGGGCCAGGGGGTCAGGCAGGAGCCAAATCCCTTGGGAATTTTATTTTGGGAATGCTGAACCTTTCTGCTTTTTGGTCAAAACAGGGTTTTATTCCAGGATTTTTGTGAAGAAAATGATTTGGAGGGAGGTGTCACCACCCAGCAGTTTAAAGTGGTGCAGGGGAAATCCTCCTAATAATAATTGGTGACTTTATTTAAAAATAATCATTATTAATTATTTAGTTAATTAATAAATTATTCATTAGTAATTTAGAAATATTAAATTTATTTATAAATATTAAATTTATTTCTCCCTTTCTTTGTAGGATTTTCCCCTTCTTTTCAGGAATTTTCCCTTTCTTTGCAGGATTTTCCCCTTCTTTTCAGGAATTTTCCCTTTCTTTGTAGGATTTTCCCCTTCTTTTCAGGAATTTTCCCTTTCTTTGCAGGATTTTCCCCTTCTTTTCAGGAATTTTCCATTTTTTTGCAGGATTTTCCCTTTTCTTTCTAGGATTTTCCCCTTTCATTATAGGATTTTCCCCTTTCTTAGCAGGATTTCCCCTTTTCTTTGCAGGACTTCCCTGTAGGAAACCTTTACCTCTGCAGGAACAGGGAGTAAGGAGAACTTTGCAAAATTATTAGGAAACCTTTTCCTAGGGAAATATTTCTGGAGCGTGGATGAACAAGCAGGAGTGGCTGGAGATCCAGCAGAGCCCGGCAGCTCCCACAGGCACGGAAAAAATCATGGATGTAAATCCCCAGATAAATAAAAACAGCCAAGTTTGGGAGCACAGGATTTGGGAAAACAGCCAAGTTTGGGAGCAGCTGGGTCTCCATGGGGTTATTCCATGGAAAACATCCGGAGGAAGGAATCCCAGGGAAGCTGTGGCTGCCCCTGAATCCCTGGAATTTTCGAGGTTGGACACTCTGGGATCAGGGAAGGGGTGGGACTGGATTTTTTTTTTTTTTTCCCCAGGCCAAACCATTCCATAATTCCATGATTCCAGAGGGAGAAGATTCCAGACCTGCTGGCAACCATGTAGACCTCCATGCTCTGCAGGAAGACGGATTTGCTGAATTCAAAATCCAGGCGGAAAGCGACCTGCGGAGAAGGGAACAACCCTGGGAAAAATGTCAGGGGGAATAAAACCCCGAGTGCTGAGCCCTGTGGGGTCTCCTGAGCCTGAGGTCACCCACAGCAGGTTTAGAGTTCAGGTTTTCCCAGCTCAGGCACTGAAGAAGAGTCAGGAATCATTTTCTGAGGTTTCCAAGGTTGTTAATTCTTTCTTATTTGAGAAATTCTTTCTCTAACTGAGTTCTGTCTGGCAGTTCAATCCAAGGCACACTGCCTGCCCTTGGGGCAGGACTTATCTTTTATACTATAAATTACACACCTAATGTTTACAATTATTTTTCCAATACGTGACAATTTTATTACACTGTCCAACTTAGTCCCAAACCAATCCAGTGATTTCATCCTAACCCAAAGATGGATGGCATGGAGAAGAGGAAAGAAAAGACATACCACACCCCAAATCCTCCATCTTAGCCCTAAACTTCTTATCACAAACAATTCTAAAAATCCACTTTTCTACCTTCTAACAATCTTATTTATGCTCTACTTATTTTTTGTGACTTGTAATTCTTCCTGCAGTGTTGGTAATTTTTTCCAGGGGCTCAAATCCAGCCCACAGGGGTCTTGGGCACTGTACCAAGCCCTCTGAGCCCCCTGCCTGGAGGGTCTAGAGGCATCCAGGGAAGCCAGGGGAGCACCCTGGACTCCCACACTGCAGGAAACACAATTCCCAATCCCACTGGGACCGAGCAGAGCCTCTCCAGGCAGGGAGGATTTGCAGGAATTCTCTCAGCCCCTGCCATGGGAGCAGCGAGTGGCTCCCTCTGGAAGCAGATCCCTGCAGGGAAGGGAGAGCAGCTGGAGAGAGCCAACACCAATAAAACGGGATAAATGTGATAAATGTCCCATCTGCAGTGACCTCAAACCGTCTGGGCCGGCACAGCTGACTGGAATATTAAAGCTCCCGCGGCTCTGGAGCCAAAATTCCATTTCCAGCCTGTCTTTGTTTTGGCAGGAGCGGCGCTACCTGATGGCCCAGGGACACATTCCCGACCCCGTAGGTCATGGGTAGCCAGCTCCTCGTGCAGCCACAGGCATCCCACCGGGATTTTTGGGAGCTTTAAAGCCCAGCCTGGTGCCTGAGGCTCATCCATCATAATCAAGGAGAGGTTTCAGATGGATTTTTGGGAGCTGGGGAGATTTTATCTCCAGATCCTGCATGTGTTGGTCCTTTTTTCCCACAAGTGGCAGGTGGGATTCCATGTGGAATTCCACTATTCCTTTCCCCCACCTTGTCCTGGAATTTGATTTTTCCCAAGGGTTTATGGGTTGTAAAAATGATAAACTGGAGCTGGGCTCATCCCAAACACTGGGAACACTGGTTTGGAGGATGTCACCACCCACTGGCTCTGAGCAGGATCCAGAGGCACCTCAGAGCAAGGAAAACCTGTCAGGCCTTGAAAATCCATCATAATTAAGGAAAAGTTTCAGATCTGGGAGCTGGGCAGATTTTTTTCTCCAGATCCTGCTTGTGTTGGTCCCTTTTCCCACAGGAGTATGGGGTGGGTCAGTGGAATTCTGCATGGATCCCAAGTGGCTGCAGCTCCCTGCTTTTCCTTCCCCCACCTTATCCCTGAATTTGATTTTTCCAAAGGGTTTATGGCTTATAAAAATGATAAACTGGAGCTGGGCTCATCCCAAATACTGGGAACACTGGTTTGGAGGATGTCACCACCCACTGGCTCTGAGCAGGATCCAGAGGCACCTCAGAGCAAGGAAAAGGAGCCTCATTCTGCAGGGAATGAGCTCAGGGAAGTTCCCATCCGTGCTTTGAAGCCAAGATTAAATTTTTCCGAAGGACTGGAGGCAAATTCTGTCACTTGGAGGAGCTGGGCTGGATTCTGGGGCTCTCTGAGCACCAAGCAGGATCCCAACCATCCCAGTTTCCCTAAGACGCCTTTAAAAGTCCAAAAGGGAAGGAACCAGAAGTTTATCTGTAAAATCCTGTTGAGGATGTGACCCTGGGGCAGAAGGTCCGTGTGACAGTGCAGTTGGAAGCTGGGAATGTCCTACCTTGGCCTTGGCACGGAAGAAGGGGTAGCTGACGTTGCACACCCTCCTGGTGGGGTGTCTGTCGTCACCGGCGCAGTCGATGTTGATGTCAGTGTCGTCCTGAAATGGGACAGGAGTGTCTGGGAATGAGCCCCTGGACCAGCTCCTCGGGAAACTGGGATCATCCAAGGGGTTCAAAGTGGGCCTTGGCTTTGGGGAAACAACCAGCCAGCCAATGGCCAACCAGTGATCAACCAATGGTAAATTAACCAAAAACCAGCCAATGGCCAACCAGTGATCAGCCAATGGTCAATCAGCCAAAAACCAACCAATGGCCAACCAGTGATCAACCAATGGCCAACCAGTGATCAGCCAATGGTCAATCAGCCAAAAACCAACCAATGGCCAACCAGTGATCAGCCAATGGCCAATCAACCAAAAACCAACCAATGGCCAACCAGTGATCAACCAATGGTCAATCAGCCAAAGACTAACCAATGGCCAACCAGTGATCAACCAATGGTCAATCAGCCAAAAACCAACCAATGGCCAACCAGTGATCAGCCAATGGTCAATCAGCCAAAAACCAGCCAATGGCCAACCAGTGATCAGCCAATGGCCAACCAGTGATCAGCCAATGGCCAACCAGTGATCAACCAATGGTCAATCAGCCAAAAACCAACCAATGGCCAACCAGTGATCAACCAATGGTCAATCAACCAAAAACCAACCAATGGCCAACCAGTGATCAACCAATGGCCAATCAACCAAAAACCAACCAATGGCCAACCAGTGATCAGCCAATGGCCAATCAACCAATGGCCAACCAGTGACCAACCAATGGTCAATCAACAAAAAACCAACCAATGGCCAACCAGTGATCAACAATTGGCCAACCAATCAAAAACCAGCTAATGGCCAACCAATGACCAACCAACCAAGAACCAACCAATCAGTGGTTAACCAACCAAAAACCAATCAATGGCCAACCAATGGCCAACCAACCAATGGCCAACCAAGAACCAACCAACCAGTAGCCAACCAACCAATGACAATGACCAATCAACCAATGAGCAACCATCCAAAAACCAACCAACCAATGACCAACCAGCCAATGACTAATCAACCAATCAACAACCAACAACCAAAACCCAACCAACCAACAAGAACCAATGACCAACCAAACAAGGATCAGCCAATGAACCAGCCAACCAATGGCCAAAACCCAATCAACAACCAACCAATGGCCAGCAAACTAATGAATGAATGAAGGAAGGATGCAACCTACAACCAACCACCAACCAAAACCCAACAACCAACCAAAACCCAACCAAAGGACAATTCAACCAACCAGCCAGTCCACCAACCCACCGTGCTTGCTGCAGCTGGGAATCCTTCCCATGCATCCATGGATGTTCCTGGAAAGGGGGATCTCTAGGAAGCAACTTCCAGTTCCCCGATTTAAATCCTCTTTATGAATTGAATTACAACAGTGAATGAATTTAACTGTGGTGAATGAATGAATCTGAGCATTCCTGATTTTTCTGCAATGAGGTGTCCATCCTCACCATGACAGGATGGGTTATTCCAGTTTTTATCCCACAGGGGGTCAGTTTGAGCTGCTGCCTCCAGAAAAGTCTTGCCCAGGAGCTGAAAATCCCAGAACCAGCCACCAGCCTGGATCTTCCTCCCTCCACTAATCTGCTGAAATCATGGACTTTTTGAGGCCACAGCCACTTTTTATTTATAAGACACAGATATCCATCCCCTCTGGATGCTCCATTTTAAGGAGGGACAGCCAGGAACCCGTTATCTGTGACTCCTCCACAACCAGCTGCAAACATTCCCAACCACCACTGCTGCCCAGTGCTTTCTGTTCCCCTCCATCCCAGGGATTTTCCCTGTTCCCCTCACTTCATTTGGAATAATCGCCAAAAAATGCATTTTTCTTATTTTGTGGGCAGCGAGCCCCACAATTTTCCCTTGGCAGGGCTCAGAGAAAAACAAAGGAGGTGGGATCTGCGGGTGGGGATGAAGTCATGGGGGTGTGAGGGATGGCTCAGCAGCATCAGCACATTCCCAAACCTCGCTGGGAGCAGGGAGGAGATGCACCAAGACCGAGTGAGTGGGGGACTGAGATTTTTGGGACACTCAGGGATCATCCAGGGAAAGCCATGGAGGGGTGCTGAGCTGTGTCCACATCCCCATGATCAGCTCCTATTTCCAGGAGTTATTTTTCAGCTGCAAAAACTCGTTCCTGACGGGAACTTGGCCGTGTGCAGGGAGTATTTTTAAACAACTGCAGGAGAAAAATAGGGAAATAATTTCCTCTGTGTTTGACCTTCGCTCAGGCTCTTAAAACTCAAAACGATTTTGTATTTCCAAAATAAAGAGCTGGAAGTGCTTAGAAACAGAGCCCATAAACAGCTCTGATTTATGAGGGATGGAGACAGATTTGGGCTCTGCTTTAGGCTGCAGCTCAGCAGCACCTCTGGAAAAGCCTGGCTCTCCCTCGGGAGCTCACCTTGGGGATCAAGCTGGCCAACTGGAGGTTCCTGGAGAAGGAGATGTTGAGGACGGTGCTGTAGGCATTTTCCCCACGGTTTTCCAGCGTGGCTTCCACGGCCACCCTCCTCCTGCTGCTCTCGATGACGAAGACGGAGGCGTCGAAGGAGAGGCTGAAGGCCGAGCAGTCCCCCCTCCGCAGCGACCTCCGGCAGAATTCCCTGCAAGAAGGGGCATTCCCGGGATTTTACGGCCGTGGGTAGTGCACAGAAATCCCTGCTGTCCCTCTGTCCTGCCATGCTGAAAGAGGAATTACGGATTCCTCCCATCGTCCAGAATTTTGGGATTTTTGGCCAACGGTGCGAGTTTTCTCAAATGTTATTAGGAATGCTCGGCACAGCTCGGATGTAAAAGCAGATCCCGTGCCAACAGCAAAGGTGGCTCCAAGCCCCAATGTCCAGCCTGGCCTTGGACATTCCAGGGATCCAGAGGCAGCCACAGCTTCTCTGGGAATTCCATCCCAGCCCCTCCCCACCCTTCCCAATATCCCTTTGATCCCTCTTTTACCTAAAGCCATTCCTTGTGTCCTGTCCCTCCATCCCTCATCCCAAATCCCTCTCCAGCTCTCCTTTATTCCCTGGAAGGAGCTCTGAGCTCTCTCTGGATCCTTCCCTTCTCCAGCTGAACATTCCCAGCTCTCCCAGCCTGGCTCCAGCCCCTCCAGGGCCTCCCGTGGATTCAGGGATAACCTTGAGAAGCTCTGTAACCACGGAGCTGCAGTGCGGAATAATTTCCATGAGTCAGGCCCGTAATTGGCAGGTGGGTAATGCCAGCCTTGCAGTTATTCCCTGCTATTTCCTGACTCGTGTCCCTGGAGCTCGTCACCATGGCACCAAGCACGAGCTGGTTTGTGGATTCCCCGAAAAACCGCGGATTCCTCCCAGCCAGGGAGCAGGGGGAGGCTCGGGAACGCCAAGGAGCCCCTCGTGGAGGGCCTGGATGAGCCTTGTGGTGATGCCGGATTGAGGAGCAGCAATGTCAGGATTTACAGAGCGCAGCCTGGGGCGGATTTTGGAGCCTCCCCAGTTGGTGACACTCTGCTCTGGGTCACCTACTCACATGGCACTGGGAATGTCACTTCGGGCATCCAGCACCAGGTCGGGGACACAGTGCTCGTCCTCGTTGCAGCCGTTCCAGAAAGGGACCTGGGGGGACAATGAGAGGGCTCGGTGACAATTCTTCCAGAGAGAAATCTGCCCTGGTGCTTTGGGAGGTGACACCTGGGAGGTGACATTTTGGGAGGTGGCACTTCAGGAGGTGGCACCAGGGGGGTTGGCAATGCCTTTAGGGTGGCACTTTGGGAGGTGACACTGGGAGATGACATTTTGGCAGGTGGCACTTCAGGAGGTGGCCCCTGGGGGGTTGGCAATGCCTTTAGGGTGGCACTTTGGGAGGTGACACTGGGAGATGACATTTTTGGGAGGTGGAGCTTCAGGAGGTGGCACTGTGGGAGGTGGTGATGCTGTTTAGGGTGGCACTCTGGGAGGTGACAATGTCTTTAGAATGGCACTTTGGGAGGTGGCACTTTGGGAGGCGACAATGCTGTTTCGGGTGGCACTTTGGGGGGTGGCACTTTGGGAGGTGACACTTTGGGAGGTGGCAATGTCTTTAGAATGGCACTTTAGGAGGTGGCACTTTGGGAGGTGACAATGCTGTTTAGGGTGGCACTTTGGGGGGGGTGGTGATGCTGTTTAGGGTGGCGGCACTTTGGGAGGTGACACTTTGGGAGGTGACAATGTCTTTAGGATGGCACTTTGTGGGGTGGCACTTTGGGAGGTGACACTTTGGGAGGTGACAATGTCTTTAGGATGCCACTTTAGGAAGTGGCACTTTGGGAATTGGCATGTCTCTAGGATGGCACTTTAGGAGGTGGTGATGCCTTGAGGGTGGCACTTTGGGAGGTGACCCTTTGGGAGGTGACAATGTCTTTAGGATGGCACTTTGGGAGGTGGTGATGCCTTTAGGGTGGCACTTTGGGAGGTGGCACTTTGGGAGGTGGCAGCTGCTACCTACAGAGACCCTGAGCGAGGTGGGCCACCCGTCGTCCAGCATGGGGCCGTGCTCGGGGTGCTCCAGCTCGTAGTCGATGGAGAACGTCACCGGCTTCACGTAATCCGCCGTGTCCTGGGGCACAGGGAACAGCTGGCAGAGGAGCCCCCCTGGGGCTGCACCTCAGGGTGTCCCCAAAGCCCCCACATCTGTCCTGCAGCCCCAACCCACGGCTGGGATGGAACAAAAAACCAGATCCCATCTCCAGTGTTGCTCCAAGCCCCATCCAACCTGGCTTTGGATACTTGCAGGGATCCAGGGGCAGCCACAGCTCCTCTGGGAATTCCATCCCAGCCAGGAATTCCTTCCCAATATCCCACCTGCCCTCTGGAAGCTCCTAGGAGCTCCTCCCCTGCCTTGCACTGGGATGCAGAGGGATGCTCTGAAGGGAGATGTTTCTTGGGCTAAATCATGAGCTCCAGCTCCGTCTCCAGACTCAAATTTCCCAAAAGTTCACAGCAGTTCAGGCTGAGGCTTGGGGCCGGGCCAGTCTGGCAGCTCTGGCCTGCCTGGCTTCCATCAGATCCTCCTCATTCCCTGGGAATGTTTGGGTTTGGCCAGGTTTGTGCATCAGCTGTTCCCTGCAAGCGAGGGACCCACCAGCTCCTCACCCCGGGGTGGGACCCTGCTGTGCCAGAGGGGGACATCCCCAAGGACTGGGATGGGAAAAAGGAAAATTCCTGATTTTGGAGCAGGGAAAAGCAGCCTGACCCCGGGATGAGGACATGGCAGCACGTGGGGGCTGGGGTGATGTCACTGCTTGGGGACACAGCAGCTGCCACGTGCTGGCAGCTCCATCCCCGACCACATCAGAGCGAGGGAAGGAATCCAGCGGGATGGATCCAGCGGGATGGATCCCCCACCAAGGGACGCTGATCCCAGCCTGGTCCTGCTCCACACTCACCAGGACATGGAAGGGGAGGGTGTGGCAGCGCTCCTGCCCCGCTGGCAGCGCCAGCGCCCGCGGCGCCGCCCGGTCACCGCCCTCGTCCAGGTGTGCCCGCGGCGAGTAGCGGCGCTCGTCGATGGTCGTGTTGTACCTGAGCCCTGCAAGGACAGCCCCAGCTCAGCCCTTTGTTCACCCCAAACCCTAGGCAAGAGTGGCCCTGTTCCCTCCTGAGGGAAATCCCAGGCAGTTCTGGGAAAAGCTTCCCCATCTTCTCCAGAGGAGGAGTTTTGGAAATGGGTTATGGCAAGATTCTGTTTAAAATCCGTGAGGGGTGGAATTCTTTGGCTCTCAGATGCTTCTGTGGTGGTCTGGAGGAATCAGAGCACACCCCTCACCTGCATGGTTTATGGAGTCCCTTTGCTTCCTGCACTGCTGTTGGAAAGAAACTGGAGATTCCCAATTTTGGAATTTTGGAGAACCACAGAAGCTCAGAAGGGTTTTTGGGTTGGAAGGGGCCTTAAATCTCATCTCATTCCAGCCCCTGCCATGGCAGGGACACCTTCCACTGTCCCAGGGTGCTCCAACCCTGCCTTGGACACTCTCAAGGATCCAGCTTCTCTGGGAATTCCATCCCAACCCCTCCCTACCCTCCCAGAGAACCATTCTTTCCCGATATCCCATTTAAATATCTCCTCCTTCAGCTTAAAACCATCCCTGTGTCCTGTCCCTCCATCCCTCCATTGTCCCAAATCCCTCCCCAGCTCTCCTGGAGCCCCTTTAGGCCCTGGAAGGGGCTCTGAGGTTTCTCTGGATCCTTCTTTTTTCCTGGCTGGACACCCTCAGCTCTCCCAGCCTGGCTCCAGAGCAGAGGGACTCATCCAGGGTGTGACTCTTCCATGTGGAAATAAAGATAAAAATCAAATAAATAAGGAAATCCCACTTAGATTTTATCAGCAGCAGGGAGAAAAAAAAAAGCTGGATTTGACAGCACAAAACAAAACTCTTGCTCTGGGCGATGGGAGTTTTTCCTTTGGCTTTGGATCCTGATTTTCCTTGGACAGCGTTTGCAGGGGCTGGGCCGCCATCGCTTCCCTGCTCCGCTGACTCCCGGGAATCTGCCGGGGGATTCGGGGTCATGGCCCCATCCAAGGGTTGAACAGGAGAGCTGGCAGCTCCACAGATCCCCTGGGATGCTGTGGAAAATGCACATCTGGCCTGCAGATGTGTCGTGCTGCTGTGACGGGAGGGATGGACGGGCCCTGTGGAACGCCTCTCCTGTCCTGCTGAGGTGACATTCCTGTCACAGGGAGCAGGGAAAGGCAAATCCCAGCAGAGCTCAGCCCCAGGAGTAGCTGGGGGATGAGGTGGAGTTTATCCTGAGGGTGTTTCTTTGGCAGAGCCACCACCAGAACCCGGAGACTCCGCCAGGATAGGGACAAACGTGAGTGACACAGAAGTGGCAGATGGACACACGAGTTCCTCCAAGCTCCTGGATTTCCATCCCAAAAGTTGGGTTTTCCATGGGGCTGGAGACCTGAGCAAGGCAGGAATTGGGATTTTGGAAGTGACTAAAATCCAAGTGGGATTTCCTGATTTATTTTATTTTACCTTAATTTCCACACAGAAGAATCACTCCCTGGACCAACCCCTCTGCTCTGGAGCCAGGCTGGGAGAGCTGAGGGTGTCCAGCCAGGAAAAGAGAAGGATCCTGAGCGAGGCAGGAGCTGGGGTTTTGGCCTTACCCACGCTGGCAGCCTGGAAGTGCTGGGAGAGGAAGAGGGCGGTGAAGCAGACGAAGGCTCTCATGCAGGTGGCCTCCTTCCCGTTGCGCCTGCAGTCCTTGGTGAAGATGTTGATCTTGGGGGGCTCAAAGCGCAGGCTGGCGTTGATCTGGACCACGCTGCGGGACCTGTGGGGTGGGGAGAGGGCACAGGATGGGCTCTGGCTCGGGACGGGATTTTTTTGAGTCTCCCTCAACTCCAGGTTTGCCTTTTTCACTCCTTTTTTTGCAGAAAGTTGGGAAGAACGAAGGCTGTGTCCATCCCAGCTGGGCAAGGCCATCCTCCATCCCAACAGCTTAAAGGGGCTCCCCAAACATTAATTAATATTTGAAAACGTTGCTCTAATTAAATCAGGACCCTGCGCAAATCCCCACAAATTAATTTGGGACTTCTGGAGAGCTAAGGATGAAAATCAACATCAAACCCACTCCGGCATCTTTTTAGGGTCTGAGGGTGCTGAGATCTCCCAGACACGGGGTGGTTATTCAGGAAAGATGGATTGGGCTGTTGGGAGATCAGTTTTTTCCTTGGGGTGGGGAGAGGGCACAGGATGGGCTCTGGCTCGGGACGGGATTTTTTTGAGTCTCCCTCAGCTCCAGGTTTGCCTTTTTCACTCCTTTTTTTGCAGAAAGTTGGGAAGAACGAAGGCTGTGTCCATCCCAGCTGGGCATGGCCATCCTCCATCCCAACAGCTTCAAGGGGCTCCCCAAACATTAATTAATATTTGAAAACGTTGCTCTAATTAAATCAGGACCCTGCGCAAATCCCCACAAATTAATTTGGGACTTCTGGAGAACTAAGGATGAAACTCAGCATCGAACCGACTCCGGCATCTTTTTAGGGCCTGAGGGTGCTGAGATCTCCCAGATATGGGGTGGTTATTCAGGAAGGATGGATTGGGCTGTTGGGAGATCAGTTTTTTCCCTGGGGTGGGGAGAGGGCACAGGATGGGCTCTGGCTCGGGACGGGATTTTTTTGAGTCTCCCTCAGCTCCAGGTTTGCCTTTTTCACTCCTTTTTTTGCAGAAAGTTGGGAAGAACGAAGGCTGTGTCCAAGCAGGGTGACCCATCCCAGCTGGGCATGGCCATCCTCCATCCCAACACCTTCAAGGGGCTCCCAAACATTAATTAATATTTGAAAACGTTGCTCTAATTAAATCAGGACCCTGCGCAAATCCCCACAAATTAATTTGAGACTTCTGGAGAGCTAAGGATGAAATTCAACATCGAACCGACTCCAGCATCTTTTTAGGGCCTGAGGGTGCTGAGATCTCCCAGACACGGGGTGGTTATTCAGGAAGGATGGCTTGGGCTGTTGGGAGATCAGTTTTTTCCCTGGATTTGGGCAGAGGAAATCGGGAGGATCCCTGGGCTCACCACAGCAGCACGGCGTTGCCCAGCGAGCCCACGGCCAAGTCCACGAGCCCGTCCTCGTTCAGATCCAGCTGCCCGTGGATGCTGCACCCAAAATACATCAGGCCCGGAGCGAGCTCAGCCGCAGCAATCCTCTGGAAAGGAATGGGAACAGTCCAGGCTGGATTCCAGCAGGAGCATCCCTGCCTGCCAAGGGTTTGCCAGGCCGGCTCCGCCTCGCCGCTGGAAATTCCCCATCCCGGGAGGTCGGGCTGAGCATGGTTTTCTAGGGAATTAAAGGAGTTTCCCTTTGGAGGCACCATCCAAAATTTCTACTGGATTTACCCTGTTTAATGTAATGTAAAAAATGTAATAAATAAATAAATGTATAAAAATAAAATATATACAATTTATATTTATATACTATATAATTACTATTTATTATATATATTATTATATATATATTTATATATATTATTATATATATTATTATTATTTATTATATAAATTATATATTTATATAAACATAAATTTATATAAATTTATACAAATTATAATAAATTTATAATTAATCGATAAATCTACAGCAGTCCCTTGCAATGAATGCTAAACACCGCCTCGAATTTCAAGCCTTTAATGTTTATCCAAAATGTAATAAATAAATAAATCTATAAAAATAAAATATATAAAATTTATATTTATATACTATATAATTACTATTATATATATTATTTTATATATATTTTTATATATTATTATATTTATTATTATTATTTATTATATAAATTATATATTTATATAAACATAAATTTATATAAATTTATATAAATTATAATAAATTTATAAGTAATCGATAAATCTATAGCAGTCCCTTGCAATGAATGCTAAACACCGCCTCGAATTTCAAGCCTTTAATGTTTATCCAAAATGTAATAAATAAATAAATTTATAAAAATAAAATATATAAAATTTATATTTATATACTATATAATTACTATTTATTATATATATTATTATATATATATATTTATATATTATTATATTTATTATTATTATTTATTATATAAATTATATATTTATATAAACATAAATTTATATAAATTTATACAAATTATAATAAATTTATAATGAATCGATAAACCTACAGCAGTCCCTTGCAATGAATGCTAAACACCGCCTCGAATTTCAAGCCTTTAATGTTTATCCAAAATGTAATAAATAAATAAATTTATAAAAATAAAATATATAAAATTTATATTTATATACTATATAATTACTATTTATTATATATATTATTTTATATATTTTTTATATATTATTATATTTATTATTATTATTTATTATATAAATTATATATTTATATAAACATAAATTTATATAAATTTATACAAATTATAATAAATTTATAATTAATCGATAAATCTACAGCAGTCCCTTGCAATGAATGCTAAACACCACCTCGAATTTCAAGCCTTTAATGTTTATCCAAAATGTAATAAATAAATAAATTTATAAAAATAAAATATATAAAATTTATATTTATATACTATATAATTACTATTTATTATATATATTATTTTAATATATATTTTTATATATTATTATATTTATTATTATTATTTATTATTATATAAATTATATATTTATATAAACATAAATTTATATAAATTTATACAAATTATAATAAATTTATAATGAATCGATAAATCTACAGCAGTCCCTTGCAATGAATGCCAAACACTGCCTCGAATTTCAAGCCTTTAATGTTTATCCAAAATGTAATAAATAAATAAATTTATAAATTAATCGATAAATCTACAGCAGTCCCTTGCAATGAATGCCAAACACTGCCTCGAATTTCAAGCCTTTTTCCTGCTATTCCATGGAATAATTAAGGTTGGAAAAGCCAGCTGAGATTGTCCAGCCACCCCTGCCAAGGCCACCACTGATGTCCCCAAGTGCCACCTCCACACACCTTAAATCCCAGCAGGGATGGGGACTCCCATCCCGGGACACCATGGGTTGAATTCCAACATTTTGCCTCGGATGCCTCAAAAAAGGGAATATCTGGCCGTGACAATTAACATAACTAAACAACTTCTTCAATTATTATTTAAAGAATTAAATAACTTAATCCCGGGTACGGATTTATCCTGCTCCACCAGTGCTTAAAATTGCGACAAAAGACATTAATTCCGGTGGAGGATGAGGAAAACCAAACTTAGGGAAGCCCCACCTGCTTGTACTTCTTCAGGATGGTCTCCTGGAATCCGAGGAAAACGTAGATGGCTCCTTGGTGCTCGTCCTCCAGAGGGGCCCCCACCACCAGGTCGTTGTAGGAGTCCTGGTTGAGGTCGGGGACGGCGGCGATGCAGGAGCCGAAACGGGAGTTTTGGTAACTCTGGAGGTCCACGAGGGCTCCGCTGGGAACGAAGAGGTTCTGCCAAGGGGAAAAAAAGGAAGGAAAACAATTCCCAAAGCAGCAGCAGCAGGACTGGAAAGAGGAGAAACCCTGGAGGGAGCAGTGCAGTGATGGGGGAGGGATTCTGCAAGGAAGGAGGTGGGAGCATTCCCAGGGGTGTGGGATTTTGGAGCCCTGAGCTGCCAGCCAGCCCCACTTCTGCTTTGACCCTAAATAAACAATTCATTATTATTATCATTATCATTATTATCATCATCATCATTATCATCATCATCATCATCATCATCATTATCATTATTATCATTATCATTATCATCATTATCATCATTATCATCACCATCATCATCATTATCATCATTATCATTATCATCATTATCATCATTATCATTATCATCACCATCATCATCATTATCATCATTATCATTATTATCATTATCATCATTATCATTATTATTATTATCATCATCATTATCATTATCGTTACCATTATCATCATTATTATCATTATCATTACCATCATTATCATTATTATTATTATCATCATCATTATCATTATTATCATTATCATTATCATCATCATTATCATCATTATCATTATTATCACTACCATCATCATCATTATTATTATCATTATCATCATTATCATTATTATCACTACTACTACTATTATTATTAACAAGAACAAAAATAATAATAATATTGGTACCATATTAACAAAAAAGTCCATGATAAATATAAATTCCGCAATAATAAGTATTCCATCATAATAATAGTAGTGCAATAATAAAATATTCCTTATTAATAATAGAATCTATAATAAATATAAATTCAATAATAATAAATATCCAATAACAATAGTAGTAATAATAATAAAGTATTCCTGATTAATGACAGATTCCATAATAAATATAGACTCCACAATAATAATATTCCATAATGATAATAATAGCAATAATAAAGAAATATTCCATGTTAATAATACATTAAATAATAAATACAAATTCCACAGAAACAAATATTCAATAATAATGATGATGATAATAATGATGATGATGATTACAGTAGTAATGATAAAAATGATAATAAAATGATCATAAAAATTTTAATTAAAAATGTTAAAATATTATTAAAATATATAAAATATATTATATAAAATATAATAATATATATTAATATATAAAATACAGATTAATATATAATATATAAAAATATAATATAAAAATATTATATAAAAATATAAATATATAAAAAATATAAAAAGCATAAAAAATACAATAAAAATACATAAAAATACATAAAAATACATTAAAAAATACAATAAAAATACAATAAAAATACAATAAAAATACTAAAAAATGATAATAAAAATGATAATAAAAATGATACTAAAAATGATAATAAAAATGATAATAAAAATAAAAAAATGATAAAAAAATGATAAAAAATGATAAAAAATGATAAAAAATGATAATAAAAATACTAAAAAAAGATAATAAAAATACTAAAAAAAGATAATAAAAATACTAAAAAAAGATAATAAAAATACTAAAAAAAAGATAATAAAAATAAAAAAAAAAGATAATAAAAATACTAAAAAAAAAAGATAATAAAAATACTAAAAAAAAGATAACAAAAAGATAACAAAAAGATAACAAAAAGATAAAAAGATAACAAAAAAGATAACAAAAAAGATAACAAAAAAGATAACAAAAAAGATAACAAAAAAGATAACAAAAAAGATAACAAAAAAGATAACAAAAAAGATAACAAAAAAGATAACAAAAAAGATAACAATGATAACAAAAATGATAACAATGATGTCCCTGGGTGCCACTCACCCCCTGCAGGGTGTACACGTAGACCTTGCCCCTCTCCCTGCCCTCGCTGAAGAACATGGGCGCTGCCACCAGCAGGACGTCGGTGACGCCGTCACCGTTCACATCCAGGGAATTGATCTCGCTGCCGTAGTAGGAACCGATCTGGAGGAGACAGGACAGGTTGGGAATGACGGAATCATCCCTGGGACATTCCCTGGAATCACGCCTGGGATCCACAGGGACACCCACAACCGGCACCGCCGAGCCGTTCCAACTTGGGAAACTCAATGTTGGTTTTTCCATGGGGGGAAAACATTCCTGGCTGGAATTACCTGCTCTCCCTTGAGGGCCTGGTGGATGGTGAGGTTCCTGTTGCTGTGCATGTTGAACAGGATGACTTTGCCCGTGTGGTTGAACCGCGGCGCTCCCGCCACGTAAATCCGCTCGTGCTTGGTGGAGACGACGGAGGAGACGGTGTAGCCTGGGAAGGGATGGACACGGGGTGAGAATTCCAGGATCTGCTCCCCTGGCTGCTGACACAGCTCTGGACACTTCCCAGAAAGGGCAGCTTAAAACCCTGGATTTTAATAAAGATAAAATCACCCATAGATAAAGATAAAATAATAATAAAGATAATAATAAATATTACTTTTTATAATATATAATATAATATAATATAATTTATTATATATTATATTGTGTATATTATATTGTGTATATATATATATTTCATAATATATATTATATTATATATATATATATATATTGATAATATATATTATATTATATTATATTATATTATATTATATTATATTATATTATATTATATTATATTATATTATATATTATATTATATTATATTATATTATATTATATTATATTATATTATATTAATTATATTATATTATATTATATTATATTATATTATTATATTATATTATATAAATATATTATCTATTATATATTATATATATAAATATATTATAAAAATATAATATATTATATAAATATATTATCTATTATATATTATATATTATCTATTATCTATTATATATTATATATATAATATTATATATTATATATTATATATATATAATTATATAATATATATATTATATAGAATATTATATATTCTATATTCTATTATATATTCTATATTCTATTATATATTCTATATTCTATTATATGATATTCTATTCTATTATTATAAATAAATAAAATTTATTATTATAAAATAATAATAAAGATAATAATAAATAAATAATAAAGATAAAACAATAAAAATAAAATAAAGATAAAATCATCCCGGAGCTGTGCCGGGAGTTTTGGTGCTGCCTGATTGGCACTTCCTGGGAAAATCCTTCTTTTGTCGAAGGTGAATCCGATTCCTGCAATTCCCGGACTTCTGAGTGTTTTGTTTCATGGATCAAATCAAGCTGGACAAACACTATGAAGTGCTGAGTGTTGGGAAGTTGCTGCTCCCGCTGCTCCAGGAGCTCCAGGCAGGAAAAGCTTTTTTTTTGCTTTTTTTTTGCTTTTTTGTTCTTGAAGTCAACATTCCCAGTCCAACAAAAGCCATGAATCCATCAGAACAATTCCTCCTTATGGAAATAACCCTGCCTAAGACAATGACTCCAAGCAATCCCTTTTTCCTACTAGGATCACCCCCTGGGCTGCGGCACTTCCATGGCTGCAGATGGAATTTTGTAGGAATAGAAAGCTGGGGATGCCACATCCTGGTTTTTAACCCCAAGTCCAGTTCCTGAACTTTCAGGCTCAGGTTTAAATCCCACTTTAGATCTGGTTTAAATCCCACTTTAGATCAGGTTTAAATCCCACTTCAGATCAGGTTTCAACTGTGGCTGCCCTATGCCTGGAATGTTCCAATCCCAGGCGGGACAGAGAAACCTGGGATAGGGCAGGGTGGAATGGGATGAGCTTCAAGTTTCTTTCCAACCCAAATCATGCCAGGATTCTGAGATTCAAAACTGATACTGAATTACGCTCCCTGGAATCACATCCAGTCGAATTTTGGTCCCTCTTTCCCTAAAAATGCCCCTCCTGGAGGGATGTTCCTAAACCAAGCATCAGCCCTGAGATACACCAGCATTCCTGATTATTCCCAGATTTCTCCCTCCAGGCAGTGAGAGCCCAGCTGAGCTCCCACAGGGATTCCCATGGGACACCCACAGCTCTGGGGGACACTCTGCTGTCACCCCACGGATGAACCCACATTCCCAGGGAAGAGCCTGGAGGTGCTGATCCCACAGAATCCCACTTCTCTCCCCAGCCACATCTCCGAGGAGAGGCTGCATTTCACAATCCAGGCTGATATTTTTATTCCAGAGCTCCAGTGGCTGCACATGGAATGGATTAACCCAGCAGGTATTTCCTGCCTAGGCATGAAATTCCATCGGCGCTTTGAGACCATTCCAAGGAAAGCTGCGGACGACCCGCAGCTGCCTCGGCTGCTCCTGAATCCAAATCAAATTTAAATTTAAATTTGTGCCCCACAGTCAGGCTCTTCCCCAAGTGAGGATGCTCCTGTGCTGCATCCCATGAGGAATATCCTGTTTTTAAGGATAAAATCCCGAATTCCCACCCTCTCCCAGTGAGAGCCTCGTTCGGCTTTCCCACCTAAATAGGCTCCGTGGTTTTTCAGCTCCTCTGGGAATTCCTGCAGGTAGGATTCCCGCAGAGGAATGACTTTCCCGCTGCTGGTTTCCTTCAGGACAGCTCCGTTCCAGTCGTAGGCTCCCACTGCTCCCAGCAGGATCCCGTCCTGTGGGAAAACAGCAGTGGATTGATGGGAATTCTTCCCAAGCGGAGGCGATTCCATCCCTCTGATCCCACACAGACCATTCTTCCAAAAAAACACCTGGAATGCTGGAGGGTTTATAAAAGCTGGAATGGATATTTCCACCCTATTCCAGTTTTTTGGGGTTTTTTTTTGTTTGTTTTGTTTTGTTTTGGTTTTTTTGGGTTTTTTTGGGTTTTTTGTGGTTTTTGTTTTTTTTTGTTGTTGTTGTTGTTTTTTGGGGGTTTTTTTGTTTGTTTGTTTTTTGTTGTTGTTGTTTTTTTGTTTTTTTTCCAATGGGTTTTTTTTTCGCCAGGAAATTCCCAAACACAATTTCCATGGACATCCCAGCACGTCCTTCCCAAGAGGGAGGAGCTGCTGCAGATCCTAAGATCTCCCAGTAACTCCCTTATCCTTATCTTAATGATTTAACTCCATAATTAATAATTTGTCCCAAATCCCAATCTCCCAAAAATTCCCCATTTCCTCTCTTACTTCCACAACATGGGATGAAAATCCAGTCTGGGACATTTCCAGTCCAAAGGAGATCTCGTTCTTGTTGGTTCCTTAAAAAAAAAAAAAAAAAAAAAAAGGAATTTTTATTTAGTGGGTTTCCCATCCCATTCCAGCCCTTTCTTGGGCAGGGACACCTTTCCCTATCCCAGAGTGCTCCAAGCCCTATCCAGCCTGGCCTTGGACAATTCCAAGGATGCAGCCACAGCTTCTCTGGGAATTCCAGCCCAGTCCTTCCCCACTCTCCCAGGCAGGAATTCCTTCCCAATATCCCACCTAAATCTCCACTTTTCCACTCATTCCCTGTGTCCTGTCCCTCTTTCCCTTGTCCCAGTCCCTCTCCAGCTCTCCTGGAGCCCCTTCAGGCTCTGATCTCTCCCTGAATCCTTCCCTTCTCAGGGTGAACATTCCCAGCTCTCCACCCTTGGAGCAGCTCTGGGATCTCCTCTGGTCTCACTCCAGGTCCCTCTGACGATCCCATTTCTCCCCAAATCCCCCAATTCCACAACCTCGTGCTGTCAGGAGGTCTGGGGGCCCTGCTGGGGTGCAGCCCCTCCCTTTGCAGAGCTGCAAAACCACCCAAAAATGGGGATTGGGAGGTTTTTTTCTTCCTAATTCCAACTGGGAGAATTCCTCATCCAGGGCAACTTCCACAGGGAGGTGCCAGGGTGGATGGAGAAAACTGGGAAAGTTGTGGGGAGTTTGTGAGTTGTTTTGAGCTAAAACCCCCCAAATTCAAGATGTTTCACTCCCAGTGCGAGCCCTCCATCTCCTGTTCCAGTTGTGCATTCCAGGCTGCATTTTTCCTCTGAAATTCGGATAAATTTAGTTTGGGAGAGCGACAAAGTTGTCACAAGAGCTGACATTTAAGACAGAAATATTTCCTGATATTCCATTTCAGCCAATAAAGCCGAAATCCCAACATTATTCCCGTAATCTCCTGATGTCTGGCACCCCAGGAAGCTCCTGTGTGGGTTTTCCTGTTTATAACCCTGGAATTTGATGGATGAGGAGGACACTGACGCCCAAATTCCCTCCATACCAAATCTCCAAGGTTTTCTCTAAAAAATAAAAAAACAAAGCCACCGGAATTCTGGTGGCTGGAACGAGGTGTGTCCTTTGGGAAAGGGATTTCTGCTGTTCCTGATATCTGAGGGATGCAACCTCTCCTAATAAAGACATTTCCTTAAATCTGAAGATACTCCAAGCAGGATTTTCGGCTTTATTGGGGAAACCACGTCCAAATCCGGAGGGGAAAAAAAGGATCAGCAGCACATTCCCAGGGTGGGATGTGGCAGGGAGGAGCATCCCTCACCTTCCAGGCTGAAAATCCTTTCTCCCAGGGCATCCACGATGTCCTTGAGCGCCGCCTCGTCGGTGACGTTGAAGAAGTGTTTGTCGTCGGGGTCGCTGGCAATGAATTTGATCTCGTTCAGAAAGGCCTCGGGGTTGATCCCTCTCCTGTTGTAATAACCCAAGACCTGGTTGGGAACAAAACGCGAGAATTCCGTGGAGTTAGAATTCCCGGATGGTTTGGGTTGGAAGGGATCTTAAATTCCATGGGTAGGGACAGCTTCCTCCACCCCCAGGTTGCTCCAAGCCCTGTCCAAGCTGGCCTGGGACACTTCCAGGGATGGGGTCAGCATCTCCTCGGGGCCAGTTTCCCAGGATGGATAAAAACATCCCAAAACCTTTGGGGTATCCAGTGGGGGAAGCCCCATCTTTGGATCTGACACCGTTTTGTGGGAGCAAACTGAGGAACTGCTGGAATTCCTCCAGGCTGGACATTCCTTGTGGAATTTGGGGTCGTGCCTGTCCCTGGTCCTGGCACCAGCTCCAGCAGCTGAATCCCAAGTGGAGCATCCCAACAGCAGCACCAGCCACAAGGAGCTCTTGGAATTCTCCAGGTGCAGTGAGGATGGACAGGAACTCTTGGAATTTTTCCAGGAGCAATGGGGATGGACAGGAACTCTTGGAATTTTTCCAGGAGCAATGGGGATGGACAGGAGCTCTTGGAATTCTCCAGGAGCAGTGAGGATGGACAGGAACTCTTGGAATTTTTCCAGGAGCAGTGAGGATGGACAGGAGCTCTTGGAATTTTTCCAGGAGCAGTGAGGATGGACAGAAGCTCTTGGAATTTTTCCAGGAGCAGTGAGGATGGACAGGAGCTCTTGGAATTCTCCAGGTGCAGTGAGGATGGACAGGAACTCCTGGAATTTTTCCAGGAGCAATGGGGATGGACAGGAATTCTTGGAATTTTTTCCAGGAGCGATGGGGATGGACAGGAGCTCTTGGAATGTTCCAGGTGCAGTGAGGATGGACAGGAATTCTTGGAATTCCTCAGGAGCAGTGAGGATGGACGGGACCTCCTGGAATGTTCCAGGAGCAGTGGGAATGGGCTGTCCTGGTGCTTTGGCATTCCTGGAGCACACAAGGAACCCTTGGAATGTTTCCAGGAGCAGTGGGAATGGACAGGATTTCTCGGAATGTTCCAGGAGCACTGAGGATAGACAACAACAAGGAGCTTGTGGAATTCTCCAGGAGCATTGGGAATGGGCTGCCCTGGCGCTTTGGGATTCCTGGAGCACACAAGGAACCCTTGGAATGTTCCAGGAGCAGTGAGGACAGACAACTTCAAGAAGCTCTTGGGATGTCCCAGGAGCATTGACAATGGACAAGACCCCTTGGAATTCTTCAGGAGCAGCAGGAATGGGCTGCCCTGGCGCTTTGGGATCCTGGAGCGCAGAAGGATCTCTTGGAATGTTCCAGGAGCAGCGGGAATGGGCTGCCCTGGCCCTTTGGCAATCCTGGAGCACACAAGGACCACTTGGAATTCTCCAGGAGCAATGGGAATGGGCTGTCCTGGCCCTTTGGCAATCCTGGAGCACACAAGGACCACTTGGAATTCTCCAGGAGCAATGGGAATGGGCTGTCCTGGCCCTTTGGCAATCCTGGAGCACACAAGGACCACTTGGAATTCTCCAGGAGCAATGGGAATGGGCTGTCCTGGCCCTTTGGCAATCCTGGAGCACACAAGGACCACTTGGAATTCTCCAGGAGCAATGGGAATGGGCTGTCTTGGCCCTTTGGCAATCCTGGAGCACACAAGGACCACTTGGAATTCTCCAGGAGCAATGGGAATGGGCTGTCCTGGCACTTTGGCAATCCTGGAGCACACAAGGACCACTTGGAATTCTCCAGGAGCAATGGGAATGGGCTGTCCTGGCCCTTTGGCATTCCTGGAGCACACAAGGACCACTTGGAATTCTCCAGGAGCAATGGGAATGGGCTGTCCTGGCCTTTGGCAATCCTGGAGCACACAAGGACCACTTGGAATTCTCCAGGAGCAATGGGAATGGGCTGTCCTGGCCCTTTGGCAATCCTGGAGCACACAAGGACCACTTGGAATTCTCCAGGAGCAATGGGAATGGGCTGTCCTGGCCCTTTGGCATTCCTGGAGCACACAAGGACCACTTGGAATTCTCCAGGAGCAATGGGAATGGGCTGTCCTGGCCCTTTGGCATTCCTGGAGCACACAAGGACCACTTGGAATTCTCCAGGAGCAATGGGAATGGGCTGTCCTGGCCCTTTGGCATTCCTGGAGCACCACCAGCTCCGCAGGAACTCCCCCACCCCAAGATGGCCCTCACTCACCGCCACGGCGTATCTGGTGACATTGTCCCTCTCGCTGTCCTCGATCACCTTCTCCAGGTCTGGGCTGTCGGGACTCTCCATCTGTGATGACAATCATTACTCTCTTTGCCCCTTTCCGGCCACCTTTCCGAAACGCTTCCGAGCTGCAAGTGAAGAGATGCCCTGGGCTGCTCAGCCCCGCCGGCTCCGCGGTGGCTGCGCCGCCCCACCGAGCCCGCCCCGGGGCACCCCCGGGGCTGCTGCCCCTCAGGGAGGAGCAGGAACCCCCAGGGAATGCTTTGGGATGGGCATTCCCTCCCTTTTTTTAGGAAAGAGGCGTTAATTCAGCAGAATCGGGTGAGGGAACGGATCTTGAGTCGGCCAGCGGAGTTTGCGCTGCGAGGTAAAATTTCTTCATCCTGCCACAATCCCACTCTTTGGGCAAAGCATGGTCCCAAATTCCAGAGTATTTATGGAAAAGGGATGCTGTGCAGGGCTGGGGATCTCTGTGTGACACAAATCATTCAGGACCTTGCTCGGATCTGGCCAGGATCCATCTAAAACTTTTCCGAGCTGCTCAAGGTGGTGCTGGAATCGCCATTCCTGCAGGGATTTTGAAACCACACGGATGTGGCACTTGGGACACAGTCAGAGGTGGCCTTGGCAGTGCTGGCCTTGATCTTTGACCTCTTTTCCAACTTAAAATTCCATGATCTGCTCGGGAAAAGTGCAGGAGCAAGGATTTGTCCCTGGGAAGGAAGGAAGTGGAGCTGTCCTGATTTCCTGGGGATTTCCAGGAGATTTCCAGGAGAGCTCCAGTTCCTGGGGCTGAATTTGGGCTCTTCAGCGAGAAGACACAATTCCAGAGTCTGCTCCAGCCACAAACGAGGATGGAGCAATTTTGGGAAGCACCGTTGGCAAAATTTCCCGCAAACGACATTTTCCTCCCAACCCTGGCGATCCCCCTGTTTTTAAGCAGCAAGGAAAAGAAAGGGAGAGGGAAGGAGAAGGGAGGGAAAAAAAAATGTGGATTGGAATGTTTTCCTGGGAATGGGAGGGGATTTACCGAGCGAACTCAATGCCATAGGCAGTCCTGGTCTCGGTGCCCCCTCGCTGCTCGATGTGGCTGGCGGCCGCCACCACGTCCTGCACGGACCTGTAGTCGTTCAGATGGAACTCATGGACCACGTCCTCTCCATACTGGACAACTCCCACCTGGGAATGTCGGGAATGTCACCAAAAACGCCGATAAAACAGGGCCTGGTTTTATGGAGTCGCTAAACGCCGTTAAAATTCCACCACTCGCTCATTCCCAGTTTTCGCTCCATGGGGTCGTTCATAATTCCCAATTTTGGGGATCTTCCCCCTGCTCTGCTCCCCCAGGTTTTGGGGGATCCAGGTGTGCCGTGCCCCACTGTGCCAGCTTGGACCCACAGCGTCTCCAGGTGGGGTCAAACTGGGTTATTGGAGAAAATTTGGGATTTTCCTGCTCAAATCCTGGTCCAAATTCCTGCCTAAATCAACCCGTGATTACTTGGAGCAAGAGCATGGAGAGCTCCTTTCCATGGGGTTTTATCCTCCCTGTTTCCATTGGGATGTGGGATCCCTCCATAGCTTAGGGACATGGGAGCGTTTTTTTTTCCCCATGGGATGAGCTAAAAATCCCAATATTTTGACAAATTCCAGCAGCTTGACAGAAAAGGGACATTGGGAATGTCCCTGGGATGACACAAACGGTTCAGGGCCTCACCTGGATCTGGCCAGGACCGATGTAAAACTTTTTCAGGATGTTTATCAGGAAGTGCTGGACTTCAACCCACGGATAAATGCTGTTGGATCCATCCAGAACGATGATGATGTCCATGTAGGTCTGGCATCCTGTGGAAAATCCAGGGATTTATTAAAAGTCCTCTTGCAAAGGGGCAGATTTACGGCTTCACTTCCAGCCTGGTACTTCCTCTCAGGACTTCTCGGGGAAAAAAAAAATTGGATTTCAGTCATTTGGGGCTCCAGCAAGGTGGGGAGAAGCCACAGGAATCCTCTTTGCCGAGAAAAGATGGGATCACTTCCCAGGAATAACACCCAGCGGCATCATTTGGGATTCAGCTTTGGAATTTGATCCCTAATATCATTCCACACTTCAAAGAGGAGCAGGATCCGGCTCCGTTCCTGATCCCTGAGTCACTCCCAGCCCTGCCATGGAACACAAGGCGGGCATTTCCTCCCTTCCCATGAAATCCTCGGCTCCGAGGCAGCCAAAAACCCCAGAGGGGACCCCAGGGCTCGGCTCCAGCAGCCAGAGCAGGAAGGATTTAAGGATTTTTTTCCAGTGGGGAAAATTGCTCAGGATCATCTCAGCCTTGCTGGTGTTTTACAGCGTTCCTTGGAAAAGGATGATCCAGGATTTCGGAGATTTATCAGCTGGTTTTTATGGGTGAAAGGATCCATGGATTGGAATCACTCATGGATCACTGGGATCGTCCGTGTGCCTCCATCCCCATCCCAGGAATCAGGGAGAGGAGCCGACCCTGCCCCCCACTAAATAAACACTTCCTAAAACTCCCGAAAATCCCAATTATCCTTGGCTGGAACATAATGAGGAAAGCGACACTGGGAATTTGATGATGCCTTTCCTGCCTTGATCCCCCCCAAATCCCATTTTTCCCAGTCCATCTCTCTGCCCTGAGGGGTTCTGGAGCCAGGGAATTGCATCCCATGGGATGAGGAGTCCCCAGGACAGGCTTCTGGGAATCCTTCTCAGCTCCAGAAAAGCCAGGAAATTTCATTTAAACCCTCCAAAATAAAATCCCAGCTCCAAATTCCCAAATTTCAACATATTTAACTCCTGGTGAGTGAGGGCTTTGTTTTGTGCAACTAAAATGGGATTGGATCAGGATTGGAGCTGGGATAGGAGTTGGGATTGGAGCAGGGATTGGATCAAGAATCAAAGCTGGTATTGGAGCAGGAATTAGATCAGGGATTGGAGCTGGGATCAGATCCAGGATCAGAACTGGGATTAGATCAGGGATTGGAGCTGGGATCAGATCCAGGATCAGAGCTGGGATTAGATCAGGGATCGGACCTGGGATTGGATCAGGGATCGGATCAGGGATCAGATGGGATTAGAGCCGAGATTGGAGCAGGGATTGGAGCTGGAGCTGGAGCCGGGATCAGAGCAGGGATTGGATCAGGGATCAGAGACAGGATCGGAGCTGGGATCGGAGCAGGGATTGGAGCTGGGATCCTGGAGTTGGGATCAGAGCCGGGATTGGATCAGAGATCAGGGCTGGGATCAGAGGTGCAACTGAATCAGGGATCAGAGCCAGGATTGGAACAGGATTGGATCAGGGATCAAAGCTGGGATCGGAGCCAGGATCAGGGCTGGGATTGGGGCAGGGATCAGGGCCGGGATCTCAGAGCAGGGATTGGGGCTGGGATTGGAGCAGGGATCTCAGAGCTGGGATCGGGATGGGATTGGAGCTGGGATCAGGGCTGGGATCGGAGCCAGGATCGGAGCTGGGATCGGAGCCAGGATCACGGGCAGGATTAGAACAGGATTGGATCAGGGATCAGAGCCGGGATCAGGGCTGGGATCGGAGCTGGGATCTCGGAGCTGGGATCGGAGCTGGGATTGGAGCTGGGATCAGAGCTGGGATCAGAGCTGGGATCACGGGCTAGGATCTCGGACCCGGGATTGGGGCTGGGATCAGAGCTGGGATCTCGGAGCTGGGATCGGGGCTGGGATCGGGGCCGGGATCTCGGGGCCGGGATCTCGGGGCCGGGATCTCGGGGCCGGGATCTCGGGGCCGGGATCTCGGGGCCGGGATCTCGGGGCCGGGATCTCGGGGCCGGGATCTCGGGGCCGGGATCGGAGCCGGGATCGGAGCCGGGATCGGGGGCAGGGATCACGGTCAGGATTGGAACAGGATTGGATCAGGGATCTCAGAGCAGGGATCGGAGCCGGGATCTCGGAGCCGGGATCATGGGCAGGGATCACGGGCAGGGATCACGGGCAGGGATCTCAGAGCAGGGATCACGGTCAGGATTGGAACAGGATTGGATCAGGGATCTCAGGGCAGGGATCTCAGGGCTGGGATCGGAGTCGGGATCAGGGCTGGGATCACGGGCAGGGATCTCAGGGCAGGGATCCCGGTGAGGACGTGGCGCTCACTCTGCAGGGCCGGGGCCACGCTGCGGGAGAAGCGGAAGTTGGCGTTGACGCGGGAGCACATGCCCGTGGTGTAGTAGGAGCTGCCGCACTCGTGGGACCACAGCGGGCTGCAGGCCTGCGGGAAAAACCAGGGCTGGCTCCAGGAACCCCATTCCAGGGATGTGCTCACAGCTTCCCCCCATGGAATGCGGGACGTGGTGCAGGGAATTAATTATGGAATAGTGGGATGGAGCTGGAAAATCTCGTTCCAGCCCTGGCCATGGGATGGGAAGTATTCCATAAGGAAGATTATTCCAAGATTTCTCCAGTCTGGTGTTGGACACTTCCAGGGATGGAGATTCCATAATAAATGAATGAACAAATGGGTGGATGACTAAATGAATCAAAGAATTAAAAAAAAAAATAAAATTCTATGCATTACATATTTGTAATACATTATATTATAGTCTTAATAATATAATATAGTATAATATAGTATAATATAGTATAATATAGTATAATATAGTATAATATAGTATAATATAGTATAATATAGTATAATATAGTATAGTATAGTATAATATAGTATAATATATAATATAATATAAATCTAGACGTAATATATAAAGATATAATATATTACCGTATATCATAGCATATTATAATATAAAATGTACTTATAAAATATTTACCAGGTAAAAAATGCATTTATAAAATATTGGGATATATAAATATTTACATGTTTTATATATATTTATCACGTATATACTGCAGGAAATATTTGTAACATAATACATCTAAATATTTATATATTTAATATATATATTATATATGCTTACAGAAATATAAATAAATATAATCGAATAATAAAATATTCTGAGTTGGAAAGGACCTGCCAGGATCAAAGTCCAAATTTTATTTTATTTTAATTCGCTTTAATTTTTAACTACTTTATTTGATTTAATTTCATTTTAGTTTATTTTATAACTAGTTTATTTTATTTTACTTTATTTCATTTCATTTCAATTTTATTTTATATTTATTTTATTTTTATTTTTATTTTATTTCATCTTTATTTTACTTTAACTAAACTTAATTCTATTTTATTTCAATTTTATTACGCTTTATTCCATTTCACTCCACTTTACCAACAAATCCCTACAAATCTCCCGAAATTCCCTAAACAAAAGCCCCCAGAGAGGAGCCTCCCAACACCTCCTTGTGCATTCCCAAATTCCCAGCCCGCATTCCCAGGAATTCTGCTCACCAGGAAGCTGCTGTCCCTGGGGTTGGTGGCCAGGCTCAGGCCCAGGCGCATGTTGTCCTTGCGCTCCGACACGTTGGACAGCGTCACCCGCCCTTGGGAGAGAGCCTGGGATCAGGGACATTCCCGGGAAATCCGGAATGTTCCCTGGAATCTCCGGAATAACCGGGAATTGCGTGCCGGAGAGGAATCTCTGCCAGTGGAACTCCAGGTTTTGGGGAATTTGGAAGGTGAGAAAAATTTGGGAAAAACCCAGTGCCACCAGTCCTTGGGAGAGAGGCTGGGATCAGAGACATTCCCGGGAAATCTGGAATGTCCCCTGGAATCTCTGGAACAAATGGGAATTGTGTGCCGGAGAGGAATGTCTGCCAGCGGAACTCCAGGTTTGGGGGATTTTGGGAAGGTGAGAAAAAAATTGGGAACATTGGGTTCTTTCCTAGATGAACAACCAAAGAAGGAAATTTTTCAGGAATGAGGTTGGGAGCTGGAGAGGAGGAAATCTGGAATGACCCCTGGAATGTCTGGAACAAGCAGGAATTGTGTGCCAGAGAGGAATCTCTGCTGGTGGAACTCCAGGTTTGGGGAATTTTGGGAAGGTGTAAAAAAATGCAAAAAAAATTGGGAAAATTGGGTTCTTTCCTAGATAGACAACCAAGGAAAGAAAATTTTTTGGGAATGAGGCTGGGAGCTGGAGAGGAGGAAATCCCTCAGAGGGCTCAGCTCCTCATCCTGGATTCCCAGGCCAGGGAATCCTTGTTTTTTCCATGGCACACCCCAGAAATTGGGAACGGCCCCCAGGGCAGCCCTGTCAATCCTAAATCCCACTGAGCTGTATCCCAAATCCTGATCCAACCATTCCTCTGGAAAACGCAGCTCCCCATGAGCCAGAGCTCCCCCTTTGGGAAGCAAACCAGGAATCACGGAATAATTCGGGATACAAGGAATTTAAAACCCATCCAGCGCCAACTTCCACCATCCCAGGGTGCTCCAAGCCCCATCCAACCCCTCCTCGGACTCTTCCAGGGATCCGGGGGCTTCTCTGGGAATTCCAGCATTCCCAGGGAGGAATTCCTTCCTAAAACCCCGTTTTCCAGGGATGGTTTGGGATGTCTGGGATGGGAATGCCGTACCCAGGTTGAGCTTGGTGCAGTTGCCGTGGCCGTCACTCGGCACCGGACACTTGTAGACGTCTCCGGTTTTCTGCTGCCCGTTGGATTCGTACGGAGCTCCCACCACCAGCCTGCGGAAAACACGGATCCGTCAGCACCGGGAGAACGGGAATCCCCCGGGAAAAAGGATTCCTCAGCTGCAATTCCCCGATTTGGGAGCGGCAGGAGAAGGTGCCAACCTCAGCCCAAGGATGGCTGTTCCTTCTCTTCCTGCTGGAGCAGCAAAATGCTGGGAGTGTTCCTGGAATTCTGGAATTCATTCCAAGGAATGGATTCCTGGCAGGGAGAGAGGGAAGCACAGGGAGGAGCGGGGAAGCAGCTCCAGGGTGGCACCAAATCCTTCGGGATCAGCTGAGGTGCCCATGGATTGCCCAGGGAGGAGCTTTTCCACAGGGTCATGGAATGGTTTGGGATGGAAGAGACTTTATGGATCATCTCATCCCAACCCCTTCCATGGGCAGGGAAACCTCCCACATCATTCCAAGGGTGTTCCCAGGACATGGATATGGAGACATGTCCCACATAATTCCAAGGACATTCCCAGGACATGGATATGGAGACACCTCCCACATCATTCCAAGGACATTCCCAGGACATGGATATGGAGACACCTCCCACATCATTCCAAGGACATTCCCAGGACATGGATATGGAGACACCTCCCACATAATTCCAAGGACATTCCCAGGACATGGATATGGAGACACCTCCCACATAATTCCAAGGACATTCCCAGGACATGGATATGGAGACATCTCCCACCCCATTCCAACATTCCCAGGACATGGATGTGGATACAGGATTCCAGCAGAAGGAATAACAAGGAGCTGGTGAAGCACTTCCAGCAAATCCCACTGGGATCCACAAGGAATTTTCCTTCGGAAAATCCTGGAAAAGGGAATTTGCTCCAACCCGGAGCTGTTATGAACAGCCCTGAGCTGAACATTGGGATCTTCAGCGGTGGGTGAGGAAATTAGGAAGGAATTTTCCCAGGGAAAAGCCTGGAAAAGAGAATTTTCTCCAAGCTGGGGTTGCTACAAACATTGGGAGTTGAACGTTGGGATGGGTGAGGATGCTGGGAAGTAATTTTCCCTGAGAAAACCTTGGAGAAGGGAATTTGCTCCAAGCTGGGATTGTTATGAACACTGGGATCTCCAGTGGAGGGAAGGAATTTTTCCCAGGAAAACCATGGAGAAGGGAATTTGCTCCAAGCTGGGATTGTTATGAACACTGGGATCTCCAGTGGAGGGAAGGAATTTTTCCCAGGAGAACCATGGAGAAGGGAATTTGCTCCAAGCTGGAGTTGTTCCCAACATCGGGATCCCCAGTGGACATTGGGAATTTTCCTGCTTCCCAAACAA